>JANRGW010018245.1:0-21883 GCA_024733675.1 Psilopsiagon aymara | reverse complement strand
AGTGCTCAAGGCCAGGTTGGACACAGGGGCTTGGAGCACCCTGCTCTGGTGTGAGGTGTCCTTGCCCATGGCAGGGGTTGGAACTGGATGATCTTAAGGTCCTTTCCAACCCAAACGATTCTGGGATTCTATGATGGTTGTGCTGATTAGTAGGCTTCAGTATTAAAAAGTTAAAGAATCTATTTATCTCCTAAAGAATGGGAAAGGTAAGGGTGTGAAGCCAGGTGTGTGTTAGGCACTTATTTGTGTCATAGTTCATCTAATGATTCTGTAATTGTTCACATCTGTGTCTGCCTCCTGTATGTTTTGCTTATGTACAAATAAGTGTACTGTGAAAGCTGCAATGATTCTGCATGGGCAACCTTTCACTCTAACTGTGGTGATTTGAGCTGAAGTATTTTGTTACATGGGTTTCTTTAATGGCAATCAACTTGCACACAGCAATTTTCCAGGACAGTCAGGGTCAAAATGATTGAACTATAACTGAAAATGAATCATTTGGGACTCAGAAGAAGCTGTGTAGTGCTGACATTTAGTTGCCACAGTTTGCTTTGAATGCATTTGTTCTCACAAGTAAGAAAAATCCAAAAGTCTGAGGTTTCTGCTGCGATGTTCTTAGCTAGGGCTTATTGTAAGGCTGTACTCCAGGAATGAAAGCCAGTAATGGAGAAGGCTGGATAAGAATACCAGCAGCAGGGGGGAATTGGGATAGGCTCAGGCACTAAGACATGGTAAGAATAAAGAATGAAGAGTTATCTGAAATGGTAAATCATCGGCTCAGAATAGCTTTAGATAAGATACAATGACAAAAGCAAAACCATGGAGTGCGCAACTGCAAAGGTTTGCAGCCATCAGCTTTATGTGCTTTTAACGGGCCACATTTCCTAGCAGTTGTTCCCCCTGCTGAAGCTGGGTGGGAGCACCACATTTTCCAGCTAATTTTGTAACTTGTGAAGCCTAGAATCAGACTTACTGTGACACCTATTTGAAGAGGTGGGTTTGTTCTCTTGGGATGGCTGGCCGGCTAGTGCTGCTCCACGTCTCTCCCCAGGCCTCTGGTACACCTAGGTTATCCCAGAGCTTTTCCCAAAGCCTCCAGGCACCATTCAGTTAAACTGAAGTACCAGATGCTGTTATCGGCTGGATCAGAGTAAGTACAGGGTAAGTGAATTTCCATGCTCTGAGTAACTACAGGTTTACCTTTGCATCATTTTGGTTTTAGGCAGCTTATAGACCTTTAGAAACAGTCAGGACTATTAATGCTATAAATTATTGTTTGCTCCAGGAGAGGGGCTATGATTTGCTATGTTGTCTCTACAGGTTGTTTAAAATAGACATACGTAGGGGCTTTTGCTTCTTTGAAACGCAGTTGGTACCTTTGCAGGACTCTAACTGAGCAGGCTGCTGTGTTCCCAAGAGCTGATAGGATTATGTGCTTTGGGTTTATCCAATTGGAAAAAACATTCTCTGCAAGAATATTAAAAGCAAATAGAAACTAGTTGATAACGAGGTAGTAGCAGTGAGGTGTTCATCTGATTCTTTCTGTTATGGCTTCCAAGCTGACCTGTGCACACAAATTCCTTAAAAACGTGAAGGATGGGGATATTTTGAGCTTGTGTTATTAGAAAGCTTTGTTCTATCGCTGTTGGAAGGTTGACTGGAGAAGCTTGAAAGTTGGAATGTTCACAGAGGGAATGTTCATTAGTTTAGTAGGTGAGGTAAGAGTCCTTCAGGCAGGCAATGAAAGCTTTCTTCCAGATCTCGGCACGTACTTGTTGTCAGTGTTGACTTAGGTGTTCTAAACTGAATGTTGCTGTTAAAATGTCATCCTTGTCCCCGAGTTCATTTACCATAAAGGCCCTATTTAATTGTAGGGGGTAGGTGTTTCTATGTCTGCTCGCCAGGGTTCAAATTATAAAGCACTTAAAACATTTGTTACGAGGGAGAGCCGCTGAGTTGCTGTTTGGAAGAGAATCTCTAGGGAGACAGAACCCCTGTGTTTCAGGCCATGCTTCAGTGCTTCAGTTTTAACTTCAGACTGATTGAAGAGCAACCTGCTGCTTGGTGGTTAGTGAATCCTTCAGGAAAGTCAGAGATGTGGTGATGGTTAAGGGCTGGATACGAAAGAAGGGTGAAGGGCTTCTATGAGGACACCAAAGAGGGACAAGGAGAGTGTTTCCTCAGCTGTGGAGTGTTTCAAAGGGAGGAGGCAGGAGAGAATGGCCCTTCTGGTGTCTTGTGTGGCTGGATGCAGCACTACAACAAAACTGATGATGTGGAATTGAATCGCCTCCTGTTCAGCAGTATTACAACAAAGGTTTATGATGTCCTGGGAATTATGAAAAAGAACAGGCATTTCACTGTGAGTGTTCTTTGTGGGATTTAACTGTACAGGAATGTCTTGGCTCATCACCTTCATGTTATGCAGAAGAAAATTAGCACAGATTCTGTTAGACTGCTTAGAGATCTGTCTGTAATTGTTTGCGTACGACAAAGCCTTCCGTCAGAGAGATGCTGACAAGTAAGTTAGCTTTTAGTATTGAACTCTTCAACTCCATCCTTTTCGGATTCTCTAATCCTGTTTAAACTCCCAAATTATTAAACTGAGGCGGCTTAAACTACCTCTATTAATGTTGCATTGAGTAATCACTTATTTCTTTACTAGATGAATTCGGAGAGGATTCTGAATACAAAAAGCATGGGCTTGGGTTACAATTTAGGAGAAACCTTTGCAAAGAAACTTTTTTCAGCAATTTAAAAACATAGTTTGGTTTTTTTTAAATCTAGGTTAATTTAGGGGTTTTTTCCTAATTGTATTTATACTGTAAGCAAATTTAAAATATCCTGTTTTGCCCAACAAGAAGCGCAGCATTCATCCTGGAATGAAAAAGTCAGAGTGAAGAGCAAAGAAGAGTATTCTCAAGTTTTCATGGAGCGTTCATTAATGTCTGGGCTGAGGCTATTCGACAAAGGTAATCTGTGCTCTGTTACCAGGATAATAAATGTAAGAATTGAAGAGTCCCTTTGCTGGACACAGCTGTCCAACAAGTAAATGGGCTGTATCTCCAGATCCTGGAAGATGGAGGAGGAGGAGATGGTGGTGGTTGAGGTGTAGCTTGAAATGGAAATACTGCCTGGTGAAATGTGTGATCCCAAGGACATTATGTCCTACTTTTCTCTCTCCCCAGCTGCACTGTATGTTGCAGCCGGTATCACCAGTCACAGAGCTCTTGTGATAATAGGCCAAAATGGAATAGGAGTCTTACTAGGAGTCCAGGACCACAGAAGGGAAGAGCAGCTTGAGGGATTAATTGTAACCATGGGTATATTTCCAAGCATGTTCCTACTGTGACCTGTTTCTCACTTTTGAAAAGCAGATCCTTTCTCACATTGAAATCTCAGGGGGCAAAGAACTCCTGTAGAGGCTGAAAGAAAACGTCTTCCAGCTGACTGCTCTGAATTCTGCGTTAGTTGGTCACCTCTGCCTTTAGCTCTTCAACTAGCTCACTGTAGTGAGTCCTTCACTTCACCCTTCAGTGTAGCTAAAGTGCTGCTGTGAATTCCACCCAGAAATCATCAAAACCACTGGAAACATAAGTACTACATCAGACTCTAAGGTTTTATGTGCTCGAACGTCACATTTTAAAGTCTTTTGATGTCATATACAAAAGTAACTCATATTAATAATGACTATAATAGTAACTTTTGTCTCATAAAGTTAATTCTCAGCGTTCTCTATTTAACTTGCTGTAATTATATACTCAATGTGCTGCTAATAAACACACTCTTTCAACATGTATATATATGTGATGTATATGTTTCCAAGCAGGGGGGAAAGCAGTAGAAGTCAAGGATACTACAACATCCTTAGCATTTTTTAGCACTAATGCTTTATTAAGTTCTGTATTCCATTAAAATTTTGGCATGAAACTCAGACACGAGGATGCTTTGAAATGCTAACAGTTGTGACGGTAATCAGTACACCCCACTGACAGTAGTTTTCTGTGTTTCCAGTGCTATGAATTTAAGGATTGCTTTGAATTAACTGAAGAGACATCTGCATAGCAGGTAGGTGTCTCTCTGACCTGAACTTCCTTTCTTGGAAAATCGTGACTGTTGTACCCTAAGAACTTTTGGTAGCTTCAGGCCATGCAGGCATGGAGGAGAGCTGGTTCTAGCTGGTGAACACACTTCACTGAGGAAAGGTTTGATTTCGGTTTCCTCCTCCATCATTTTCACTGCCCTTCCCACTGAATCACTAATGGGTTTCTACTGAAAACAAGAGCGCTGCTAGCTGAGCTCCTGCTTGGCTCAACAAGTAGCTTCTGAGCAAAGAGCCATTGCTTTTGCTGCTGCTGTTGATGGAGATCTCTAAATATTGCTGCTTCTGTTGATGGTGGTGCTATTAACAGAAAACCCCTCCTCTTGTCAGCATGTGGATGGGGGTGACTGGTAGGGTGCCATATTCTTGCACTGTCAAGTTCAGCACAACACAGGCATTTAAGAACAGGAAGTCAGGAATTAGTTTCCCATTGTCATGGTTTAAGCCCAGCAGGCAATTAAGCACCCCACAAAAGCAGCTCACTACCCCCATTGGGATGGGGAGAATCATAACCAAGGTTAAACCCCTGGGCTGAGATAAAACCAGTTTAATAGTTAAAATAAGGTGTAATATATTACTACTACTACTCATAATAATAATAATGAGAAGGGAAATAACAGAAAGTTGGCCCCTCCCAGCCAATTCCCCCCAGGTTCTATACTGGGCATGATGTGCTGTGGTATGGAGTATCCCTCTAGCTAATTCAGGTCAGCGGTCCTGGCTCTGCCTCCTCCCAGCTTCACTCACTGCAGAGCATGAGAGACTCGAAAGGCTTTGATTTGGATGAGCCCTACTGAGCAACAACTAAAACATGGGTGTGTTATCAACGCTGTTCTCAGACTAAACACTAAAACACAGGACTGTGCCAGCTACTAGGAAGAAAATTGACTCTATCCCAGCCAAAACCAGGCCACCCATCCACACGGTGTTAGTTCTGCCTGTCAGATCACTCACACAGTGTAGCAGTAGCACTAACATTTATCTGAGCCCTGCACTCGTCAGGAGCTACTTCTCTGTCCTGTTATCATGACTGTCATGAGGAGAGGTAAAATCTTGGATTCATCCTCCATACGTGCTGATATGTAATCCTACTGTCAGGGATTACACAGCAGTTTAGACCGTGCCCAGTCTCACAAAGCTTTGCAGTAGGCCTGAAGGTCGGCTTGTGTGTGTGCCTTTAGATGGGCACTACCTATAGTTGCTTAGTTTGTTATAGACACTTACCTCCTACAATTTACAGCCCTTTGCTCTCCCGTCTGTCACATCATGTCACGTTTAGCTCTTGGGAAATCACAGCCTATGCTCATCCTTGACCTAACTGTACACAGCTTTCTGGGCTCTGTTGCAAGCATAACCTCCAAATGGAGTTCTGAAGTGTGTCACAAAGGTTGCCAGAAGTCCAGGACAGGTCTTTCTTTGGATCATTCTACAGCTTTATATGATGAAACAGCTTAAATATCCATCGATCTTCCTTTGGAGGTGTTATTCACCATGTTGCATTCTGCAGAAAGTGACGTGGCATTTGAGGAACTGATGTACGAGAGTTATATCTAGATACTCCTTCAGTGCAGGCTGAATGGCTGTTCCATAATTTAGATCTTCGGATGCATAGGCCACAAATTTATAGACTGTGATAAAACCTCCAGTAACTATTACTGGAAGTCACACACTCCTGCCTTGGTTTTACTTACACACTGATGGAGAAAACATTGGAAATGGAAAAATAAGAGATTCCTTCAGTTAAAAATGAAGCTTGTCTTTCTGTGAACTTTGATGCGAAGCTGAAGGTACCTGGCTCCACAGCTAAATCCTCTGGAATTATGAGTTACCTCGTTGTGAGACATATTTTTTCCCTCAGCTACTTCTTCTGACTGAAAGTGTGCTCCTCTTTTCCTTTTTTCCCTTTTCCTATGCTCCTTTTCACTTCTGCTCTTTCTTTATTCCCAGCTGGATTACTTCATTTGAATTAACATTGAAAAACTATGCACAGTGACATAGTTTCAAGTATCTAGTTAATATCTTACACTGTGGATGTAGACGTGGTTTAACCCTTTGCAAAGGCATACATGTGCATCAGCAGTACACCCAGTAGTACGATTATGCAGCTATAGCAGATAGTATAAGTTACTGCAGAACTTCTCCACCAGTGCTCTGTGGATCACTACAGGGTGCTGAATCAGTGCCAGGTGGTCCTTAGACATCTGACCTTGAACTGACTCCCCAAAGCGTGTTCACTTGCAAAACCTCATTAAAAGTAACATTAAGGATATTTATATCACCGTTTCTCCATAATTGCAGTTGCCTCAAGGATGCTGTTCCTCTGTGAGAGGGTGATAAGATGTTAACAAGTAGTCTGTCTTTCATACTGTGGATAGTATCAGACTAAGCTTGAAAGTTAATGGGGTGTAGTAAATTAATACTTCTCCATAAGGATGGTTATCTACTATAATTGCATTTAAATTTATTGCAAAAAGAATGCTTTCTGTGAGGAACCCATTTAATAGATGAAACATCAGATTGGAGTAACGCAAGAAAACTAATGTGCCAGTCCTCATGAGCAGAAAATCTACCTGATCATAATCATCTTTGATGGCCCAAAGAAGGCTGGGCAGGATTCTTAGGGCAGAGCAAAGCACTAAAAAATGCTGGAAGAATAAGAGGACTTAAAAGTTCTATTTGCCAGGCATGCCACACACTAACTCATCACCTGGCTTTTTGCATACCCAGTCACTACAGGTCTAGCACAGCTGAGAGGGATGGCATAGCTGCCAACCGCAGCCTTGGTGGTCAGCAGGTCCTCTGTGTGACCAACACAACAAAGAAACCCCACTGAAGACCAGAAGTGACCTATGACTTGAACTCAGAGTACAATCCAGCACTGCTCTAAAAAGCCAGATTTACACTACTTAATGCTAAGAGTATTCATCATCATCTTGCTACCATTTATCTTCATCAGTAAAAGATACAAAACATTGCATCTTCTTACACCTGCTCGCAACTGAATCGGGTATTTTTGGGTCTTCAAAGTGCTGTGTTTAGCGTTAATATAAGTACAGGTTGTCGCAAAGGCAGGAATTCGTGCAATATGGAAAGTTAAGACAGCTTTTTAAAGTTAGCATGAATACCACTTTGTTAGAAGAACTGGGTATGGGCCAACATTAATAATGACAGCTGAGAAAACGTGGATTTTTTTAATAGTTATTAAAATATAGGTGTCAAAATAGGCAGAGAACTAAGAGCACTTGTAGATCTTGGAGACTGCATAAGGTTGCGGAGCTGCAACCGAAAGACTGAGATCTGTGTGTTTGGGGTGGTGGTGTTTGGGTTTTCCTTGTTTGGCTTTAACGGGGCTAGGAAGAACACTAAAATGTGTGAAATTCTTGCTGCTGTTTCATCTTGTTAAGAATAACACAGTGGTTCTTAAAATAACTTAAGCACCTATGCCTGTGCAGCACTACTTATTCCTTTAAAGTATGTATACCTTCAGAAACTCTGCCTTTTAGCCACAAATACTTGGGAGATAAACCAGTATTTTGCTTCTAAAACTCGAGTCCTGAGGTTACGTTGATACCTGCTAATCTTCATATATTTACACGTGTATATTTATCTATGCTGATACCACTGCAGACTTGTAGTGTAACTTGTTGGATTGGAAAGCAACAAATCGCTGTAGCATGCAGCTATCATGTGAATATGTACATTTAACTGTGAGCCTGTCAGAAAGCAACCAAAAAAACACGAACCCTTGTGTTAGCAAGGTGGCATTGAGCAACGTTTCTGGGAGTGGTCAGTAGGAGCATGAAGTATTAGATCACAACTAGCATGGAGCTCAATTTTCGGTTTATTTCCAAATTATATTGTATGTGATGGATAGAAAGGGCTTTCACACTCCATATGAAGGACTTTGATATCTTACATTGTGAGGTTAATGCCTAGTGCTTCCTTGCCCTTGCAGTAGGATGCTCTGTGGCTCCAACTGTTCCCTCCTGCAGCCACCTCCCCTCCTTCCCCTCCCTGTCCTCTGGCTAAATGGAGGAGTGGATTACCAGCAGAGGAATGTAACACTTCCAATTTGCCACATAGGTGATAATTGCTGCATTCCAAAGAGGTTACCACAGCAAAAGGCTGAGAGATACTATACCTCAAGTAGAAAGTATAGCTTCACTGCCGGAGTTTGTTAAATGTCTTATTTATGCCATATTGACTGTGACACCTCCTACAGTTTGTCTATTACAACTCCAAGGAAAACCCAAACAAATAGGAATCTGTTTCCTTGGGTGGCCAGCTTCTCACACGAGTTTTCCCTATCACTCCTAATGCAAAGTAATTATTATGAGCTCAGCCATTTCCTTCTCCTCACCTTCCCATTTTCCATTGCCTAACTATAATTATTATTGATTATACCTAATTAGGATTCATTGTGCTTCAAAGACATAATACTTGGTCTCTGCTCCAAAAGGTGATAATCCTACATTTAGGTTTAACATCATGAGTTATAGCAAGAGACGAGGGGGTTATTAGATACAAGGACAAGAGTGATCACTTGAAAAAGTAATGATCTTTGCCTGAGTTAACTAGCTAGGTATTTGTAATCAAGTAAACTCTGAGCTCAAAGCATTTTCATAACTAGGATATGGAAGGGAATACTGCTAGTGTGAAGGTTATTTGTTACAGAAAACACTGTCACCTTGAGGGCAGTTGTGTTTGTCCAACGTACAGAGCACCTGCCTTTCACCAGCCCTGTGATCTGAGTGGACAGTTCACACAGCAGGGACTCCTTCCTTCAGTTCCACAGAAGGGTACCCTGGAGTCAGGCTTCCCGGCCAGCAGCCTCTGTTTACATGTCGGTTCCTCAGCCTTTTGGAGCTCTTTGTTGCTCTGCTGTCTTCAGTTCACTTCTGCCCTATGCTCAGGTCTTTGTCTGCCCCTTCTACCTAATGTTATGTGATAATGAAACAGTGGTAGGAATTGGACTTCTTTGTTCTGCTCTATTCCCACTGTCCTCCAAAGCAGACTCTTCTCCTCAACATACTAGGAATTGTGTGTATTCTCATGCTGTGACTTCATTTAGGAGCTCACATGTCTGTTCACATGTCACTCAGTACCTGACAGTCGAGTACTTGAGGAAACACAGATTCCATAGTCTAGTAAAACTCACATCGTCTCTGGCTTGGTCTACAGGATGGAGATTTTTGGATATTCCAAGGTTTGTCAATCCAGCCTCAGGATTGAAAGCTTTGCCAGAAGGACATGAAAGTTTATAAAGTGACTTTGCAGGCCAGGAAGTTGGGATAAGTGACAGCTCGCACAGGAAGACCATATTCTGTCTGACGGAGGAGTCGGTGATGGTGTAGGAAGGGGATTAGGAGTGAAGGAAAAACAAATAAGGTCAAAAAGCAAAAGGTTACGAGGCCTCAGTAGGAATGTTTTGTCTTCAGCCTTAGGTCCTTTCATTTATGCCATCTGTAATGAGCAGTCTGTGAAAACCAGGCTCTATAGCTATTTGCCCTACTAAAGTGCCTATGATATATTTGTTGCTCTGAAGCTTTATCCATTACCAATTTTATATGTTACTGCACTCCTATCTATCGCCATGCAATGGGAATGCCAGTCAGATGCTTTTGTTTTGTGGGTGAATTGATGGGCAATGTAGGGTGATGTTGGTAGGCATTAACTGTCCATCCCAGTCAAACAGATTGGAGAATATAGATGTGCCTGAAAACATAGGCATACTAAGCATACTGCACTTCTATTTGTTTCAGATATGATTCAAGCTCAGCATTTTGAAACAAAGTGGAAGACATTGTTCCAGGTCTGGGGAGCTGTCTGTAGAAAGTAAGTTGGTTTTTTTCTTATAGTACTTTTCAAATTTGCCATGAAAAAATGTTAAAAATGCTGCAAAGAAATTGTTACCTGAGTATTCCTTATAGTGTTATCTGCTGAAAGTGAAACCCCAGCCCCTGTGACATAGCATCATGAGAGCACATCCTGCCGTGACTTCCCACTGCTATGCAGAGTGAAAGGAAGGGCTTGGGAAACAGGGAATGCCTTTGGAGCTGGCTAGACTCTGGCTGACTGAGGAGTCCTGAGTGCCAAGGCACACATTCCAGTCCTGGCACATCTGGAGGAGACCTTTGAATGTTAAACAATAAAGATCAGCTGATTGTACTGAGTAAGGCCATAGTTAAAGAGTTTCTCTGTGGGCTCCTCTTGCACCTTCCAAGTCCCTATCAGGATATTATTTCTATGCTATCTATTCTATTAAAGCAATGTCCAAAAGGCCCAAGAAGGTGTTCATGTGCTGTATGATGATACAGCAGTCATGGCCCTTGCCTCCAGAAAGCTTACTACCTCTGATCACACACAATTTTTTATAATTTATTTAATAGGTGTCTTTTCATTTTAACAGATTTTAAATGCTTGAAAATGTCAGTTCCTTAACCACTGAAATCAAAACCTCTTTAAATGAGTAGGAGTTTAGCCCAATAGTCACATGCAGCATCTCCATGTTACCCGCTCACTGTAGCTCATCAATAGCCTTCTGCAAAGAAACACAAGAGAAATCTTCCACTCTGTGCCCAGGTTACAAAACAGAGATGCTGACTCAGCATAAATAAGGACCTTGTGGGTCAGGCAGAAGGGGGCACAGTCTAATTATTGCCCTAGATGCACTAGGATGAGAACCGTAAAGGACCTTAAAAACAGAGGAATAAGATAGATTTTGCTAAAATAAAGCAAACAAGTGCTTGAGGAGTGATGTGAAAGTACACCCCTAGTCTGAAACGCAGCATTACTATTGGTCCATCCAGACTTTGCTCAGGAGAACTGCCTGAGCCTGACAACTGTCCTAATCTGTGGTCTGTTCTGGATGTCCGTTCACATTCTCAGGTTCTATCTTGGATCATTAAAATCTCATTTATGTTTGACAGAAGTATTGCTTGAAAGTGACACATTTGTCGGGTTAGTTAGACACGTTTCAACACGTTTTCGCTCAGTCTTTGGCATTTGGACTTTTTGATCTGGAGTCAAACTTACCGAGCATATTTCCTTCATCTGATGGAGGCTGGCAAGATGTCACAATCAGATGGCAATTTTCAGGTAAATTCTGCATCTTCTTTAGGCTTCTCAGGAGAAGAGAGACAAGGAGTGGTGTTAGGTGATCACATCCACATTCTTCCTACTGCACTTATCAATAGCTCTTTACTAAATTCTGATTGAATTAAGCTGAAGTTAAGCTACTGATGCTTTTAGGAGTACGTTCACCTTTATGACTCTCCTTGAGTTATAAGGATAAAGATTCTGCTGGTGATCATTCAATTTAAAACTAGGAAGCATAACTAATTTATCAGAAGTAACCAGGTAGCAATGATAGCATTGTTCCCAAAATCCCTGATGTATGAGCAGACCTCTTCTGCATGCTCTTTCTTAAACTACTCTGTTGTAACTGTGATTTTGTTTCTATATTTTTCTCTAAAATGTCATTGTTACTGTGATGAGAATGGAATACCTCTCTGAGAACGAAGGCCATAACAAAACCACATTCTTTCCTCCGTGGTTCAAATTGCAGTCAAAACAAAAGCCTAAAACATCCTTTCCTACTCCATGATTCTATGAAGTTCTGCTTGCCTTAGGAATGCTTGGTGAGGGTACAGGTAGAAATCCTATTTCCTGAGTGACCATTTTATACACTGGTTTTAAAACTGTGTCAAATTAGTGCCAGTATATGATTTCTTGCATAGTGACATTCTGTTGGGTAATCTAGAAGTAGCTCGCTTCTGACGATGTCAGGAAATTATTGGCTGTCAGCAATTGTATATCTTATTTATCTTAAGTTGGGATATAAGCACTTTATATAAGTACTTTGTATAAGTGAATCTTGTTGTATTTAAGATGTACTCATACCTAAAACGTGAAAGTAGCTCATGTCCGAGAAATAGCTGTCATTCCAACTCATTGAGAAATCTTCACCTACATAAAATAGTTAAGCCACCCAACAAGTTTATTCTTGTGCTGCTTCCAGAAAGACGAATAAATGGAGATGAATCAGTTATCATTGTTCTCAGTTACCAACCTAAGCGTGATCAGATGTTGGTATGCATCAGACTTCTCAGAATGTATCAATATAGAATATGTTCAGGGTGCTGAGGCGCTGGCACAGGTTTCCTGAAGAAGTGGTAAACGCTCCATCCCTGGCAGTGTTCAAGGCCAGGTTGGACAGAGCCTTGGGTGACATGGTCTATGTGAGGTGTCCCTGCTCATGGCAGGGGGCTGGAACTGGATGAGCTTAAGGTCCTTTCCAACCCAAACCATTCTTTGGTTCTATGAATAAGCATCCCACCTGCAGTGCCCCTGCTCAGGGCCCCCTGCCTCCTCCTGTGTCATTTGTGTTCTTCCCCATCATTTTCTGAATGTTCATCTCCTGTCATTGTATTGCTGTCAAGTGCTTTGGGATGAATCTGTTTCAGAATTGCAAAAATGGTTTAGGTATAAAGTTGAGAATGGAGTTCTGATGCAATGCCACCCGATCAAGCCCTTGGAAGTAATTATCGCAGGCCTGATTTCAGTGTAGCAAGCTATCTACAGAAATGATAAATAGGCATTGCTCAAGCCTGTCACACCTAACTTCTTGTTTCCCAGGCCATATAAGTAGATAGTTGTCTTTGCATATATAAGTGTATCCACACCTCTCCTGTCACATTTCTGAGAAAAGAAGGGTCCTTCATTTAGATTAGCAGAGAGATTGAAGCAGACACCCTCCTACTTTCATAACACTAGGTATCATTTTGATACGCTTGCAAGTGGAGAGGATAATTACCATTGCTGTACTATCAGTGACACTGCTGTTACTGGTTCACAAACTTCATTTTTAGGAACCTGGCTTTATTCAGTACCAGAAAAACAGCTACTTGAAACCTCACCTAGCTTACATTTTCTCTCACATTCTATTCAACTTTTCACTGTATTTTAGGAATAGATTTGTTAGAAAATGAAGTATTCTAAGAAATAGCTGTAGATTCTGTAGTTAGAGTTTTGCCTCCAGCCTTTCCAATATACTGAACGTGCTCATGATGAGGTTTAGTTTTGTTAATGAAAATTATCTTAAGCCTTCATACATACAGTATATGCTGTGCTTTTAGTTTTTACTCTTCATTAGCTCTCCAGTCTTGTTGGAGCCACTGGCTTTCTGCATGTAAACCCATTTCTTTATAGGTTTCATTTTTTTCTTGTTCTAAACTGCAAATAATATCAGTAGGTCATAGGTCATTAAGTAGAAAGTAACTCAGGTTACTAAGGCTTGTTACTAAATCCCTAGCAGAACAATTCAATACCAATGCTATCATCTAGAACTTTGGAATGCAGCAAATAAGTTGCTTTATTGACTGTTGATGAGCTTGGAAAAGGTTTACGATCTAGAATTATCATCAGCTGAGTGCGAGCTTCTGGAGCACAGAGCCAGGAAAGAGCAGGTATCCTTAGGGTGCTGCAAGGTTGTTCCTAAAATTAATTGTAGGGTAAGCCTAATGCAACTGTTCAAAACAGGATATGGTGAAACACAGCGCACTCCCTCTCAAATCCCTCCCTCCTCTTTCCATATTCTATATCTATATTCTGTATTCTAAGGCTTTTATCCTTAAGGCCTCTCCCTACAGCTGTGGCTAGCTGGAATCAGAGTGCCACTAATGCCACACTTTCTATTTCAATTTCTAGGTTGTTAAATACTGGAAACTGAGACTTACATAGATGTGATTTTCATCCATCTCCTATCTTTTTCTCTTTTTCTGATTTCAGAGACAATCTGTCTCACAGTTGTTGTTCACCATTTGCATTTGCTTAGATACAAATTCAGGGTCATATTGGACCAGTATTTCTTTAGGACTCTGAGGACTGAGCCTGCTCCTATATTGCAGTAATAAACTCTCAAATGCACCCTGTTCCAAACTTCTCCCTGCAGTGAAAGATGTCCAGCTTAGCAATGCTGCAGCCTGTGTAGACTCTCTAGGTCTTGTATTACCCGAAAGTTCAAAAAGCTTTATGGCACTAGATTTCTGATAGCCAAGAAGAAGGTCAAAAAGGCTCTGAACCTACCTGGAAGTTTGTGCCTTGAAGACGTTTGAACATATGCTTTCTGCTTTAGAGGTTAGTAGAAAATATTGCTCTAATTCACTATTACTAGCATTTCTTAAATACAGTAGCAGTTCTAAGGAATTGCTGTCTCATGGTGAGAAAAGGTATCTCTCAACAACTTGCAAGAAGTCTGGTTTCTCCTTTCCACAAGCAGCACTGCAGATAAAGAGCTGTATCATGCCTAACAACCTAACCCAAAACCATTGGCCTCATGCCATTTTTGGAGTAAGGTAGTTCTGCAGGAGGAGAGTCCCCTCTTTAGCTAGAAAAGCAAAAGCCCTGTGATTAGATGCAGCATTGCAAATTCAACCGTACAAAACTGTGAGGTTTGAAAAATAATCACTATTCTCTGTACTTAAAATACAGATTATGTTTGCAGTTACTTTGGGGGAGGCATAACTACAGTGAAAAAAGAAAGCTGATATTCTTATGTCGTCACTTTTCTTCTGTCCCCAAATAAATGCATTATTGAATGACAAGAATTGCCAATACTGTGTTGCTCTAATAAAAATCGATTTTTTTCTTCTGCAAAGTCTATTAAGTTGCATGCCTTCAAGTGAATTTGCCCGGATTTTCTGTTGTGTTTTTTCGTTCCTGCTTTCCACTTGGTTTGCATGAAGCTGCCACAGTATACTTAGGAGCATGCATATCCTAACTAGCTCATGTTTCTGTAGCGAGGGAATGAGGATTGAGGTTACCAGTAATCAAGAGGTCAGAAAATTGTGTGATGTGCCTCAGCCAGCATCATCATAAATTAAGGGCTATCCCAGTTCCCTATGGCTCCAAGTCATCACCTCACAGGTCAATGTCAGCCCTTAAACTTTGGGTTGCACCCTTTCAACAAAGTGGCCCTCTACAATTAAAAGGCACTTAAACTCTTGCAAAGTATAAATTATAAATGTATAAAACGTTAGGTACCTTGCAGCTAACCACATAAACATTGCAATTTGAGCTTTCTTATATGTATGAATTATAAAGAGTTTTCTACTCTGAACTTATTGACACCATACATTGCAAATATGAATTAGAATGAAAACTCATTTTTATGCTCTGAAATGATAAATTTCCTATAGTTACCCATTAAACATTCAATATTGATAGAGGAAAAGGAACAAATTTCATTCAGAATGAATGGCCAGGCCACTGATCATTTTGTCGGTTATCTAAGACCTGCTCTTGTAACTGTCCATACTGGGGTTGGGGGGAGTTACATGGGTTCAAAACAGCAAGCTCCTGACTTTCGAAGGCCTGTCATCGTTCTTACCAAATGGGAAAGCGCTGATTTGAAGGTACGTGTCAGTATCCTTCTCAGCCCTTTGGAGTTACTTCAGGCTCACTCCGAGCTGAAGTTCTGAAAGCAAGCTGGGAATTCTGTAGTGTTTACCCTTCTTACTGCTGGGATTCAGCCCAGTGGAGGACTTGCTTCTCTGGCTTCCTCTCTTCCCTTTTACTTTTCTCATTCCAATCATTCTATGCTCCTACGTTCTTAGCAAGGCACAAGGTTTTGCACAATTGAAGAGTTCCTCAGTCTTGGCACAGTGGTTTCTGCAGCTACATGGGGTAGTATGTCCTTTCTCATTTCACACAGTTCAAATGAGGTGGAAAGAAGCAACTGGGGAGTTTGAGGTGGGCATGAGACACATATTATATCCTTTTTCCCCACCCATATATCCAAATGCATACCAGGAGCAAAATTCAGTGGGAAAAAAATAATCTCTAACTTCTTCCTTTAGTGTTTTAAATGCCTCTTCACATGTTCCTGAATTTGCATGAATTTGTTACACACATTCTTCTTCCTGACACTCCTTTTGGGGTGGTTTATTTTCTCCGTTGTTTGCATACCAACTCTGTGGCACTTTGTCCCCGCACAATCCTTCAGTGAGCACTTCAGTAGAGGAAATAGGCCAAATTTTAATACTCTCGACGTTGCCCAATCCAGTTTATCTACTCCCAGCTGTACATCTTCTAATGCCTACTTTAGTCATGCCAAGCTCACATTTTTCTCCACTGAGTGGTAGGTTCTGCTGGCAGACGCTGCCTTCTGAGTTAAAAGTAGGGCTCATTCTCCGCTGTAAATCTCTGTGTTGTTACAAGCAAGTGTAGATTTGCACAGACCTGTCTGTGATGTCAGCTTACACAGTGTAGTTACTGCGTTCCTTTTGCAGAAAGCAAATATTTGGAACTTACGTGTCCTGATTTAATTTCATACCCACGGAATCTGGAGCATAAACACATACTAGAAAGCCTCAGCTTTAGTGGGTGATCATTTTTAGGTGTTGAATATAGGCCTCATCAGAGTACCTCTATTTTTCAGTAATCTGCAAAAAAGGTGAATCCTTCGTAGTTTAAAATTTGGAGTAAAGTTACTCCAAGAGTTTTTGGAGGTTTAATGCTGTCTTTTGTACTGTATCTGCTATGGTTTGTCTTGCAAGGGCCTTTAGAATGCATAGATATTAAAACTGTTCTTATTGCAAAGGCTTACAAGAGCACAGAATCAGGCAGAAAACAGAGAACAGGAGCAGTCCATTCACACACTCCTACATCTGATTTGTAACCTTCACACCAGAATTCATGGTTTGTCATTCACTCAGCGTACTGCTACGAGCAAGATTTGCATTGTTCAGTAATGCCAAGCAGGAGCAACCACGGGGGTCGTGTGTTACAAGTGTCCATTTCAACACTCATTTGTGACCGAGTTTTTTAGAAATGGTACAGTAAATGGTAAATTCTTCTCCTTTTTAGGACTCTGATGGATTCTCTCATGTATGTGTCCCTCTGTGCTGGTTGCAGAACAAATAGTTTAACTTGTTGAACCACACGGTATATTCTGGCTGCTTACATATCAGAATTGGTCTTTTGTTTTAATACGGTTGACATGAAGCAAGTCATTTGGTGGTGGAGCTCAATGCATTGCCAATTGAATGGGTTAGATAGATAGGAGCAGTTTCTAGTGCCACCCCCATTAAAAGACTGCATTTCTGCTATGGTTGTAACAACATTCCTAGTAATACCATGAAAGCCATGCCTTCACTTTGAGAGTGTGTTATGCAGACCGTGATAGGGGAATAGCTTTCTCTGTCTCCTGTATACTGTTTTAACTAGTACATAACATTGTTCTAATTCCTTGTCATTTAGTAACATGCATTTGGTGAAAGTGAACACTGATTAAGTTCCTTTTTCAAGTGATGAAGTGGCTTGTTGTTTCCTTTAGTTGAGGTACTGGCTTTGGATATCAAGGACTTGGGGTATTAGGTATTTGCAAACAGTTTATATAAACAGATATGTTTCCTTCAGGTGACCTTTTAATTTGAAGAGGAAAACAACACACATCCATTGACATTTTACCAATGCTAAAACATCGCAGGGGATTCAGGGAACCAGTATTAACCCCTCATCAAAAATTAAATGATGATTGCTATGTTGGTAGCAGAACATCAGTTTGACGTTGTTGCCTCAAAATAAGTTACCAGCAATTTTGTCAGCATGAGTTGGTTGAGGCTGTAGGAGATAGTCATGACATTTTTCATGTTATGCTGTCCAAAAGCCGCATAGAAGAGTATTTGATGTCATGGCCTTTTCTCAATTAAAGGAATATAAACCAAAACCAAAATCAGGAAACGCTGATGAGAAGGAGAGAGATGACAGGACAGGACACTGGAGAGAGGTGAGACTTTGGGAAGTTAGAGCTGCTGAGTATGTGTGTCTAACATTAGGTACCTACATGCATAGATAAGTTCCAGAAAAGGTTACATGGCTTCTATTAGAGATTCCAAACATCTGTGGCTCCCACTGACCAAATTCATCAGTTTTCTTATTTCTTTCTCACATACGCATTCAGAAGCTGTAGTTGCATTCCCATTTGAGAGTATGTGAATGCCGGTCAGTTCAAGACTCATTGTTTGCTAGAATATCAGAGTGAAAATCAACAAGAAGCTAACATCTCTGCTACTCTCTATGACTGATCTATCACGTGGTGGGATGCACTGGTCTGTAGCAGAATTCAAAGCCCACAGGCATGTTTCCTTTTGTAGGCTGATGCTTGCAGTTAGATTCTAAGACTAGGAAAAGGATGTGTCATCCTCTGAAGAAGGTATCTCCATAGACTTACCAATTCATCTTGATTTTGGGGTCCAGACAGTGTGCATAGATAGCACAAGAGAATTAAACCACAAACTCCTTGGTGACTCACTTGATTAGCCAGGCTTGTCCGTGTAACGCAGAACTATGATATTGATGTGACAAAGTGACTCTCCTAAAACCTTCCCACCAAGCATAATCATGCTATTACTGTTTACTCTGACAGCAGCTTCCTTCCCTCCAAGGAGCTCAGCACATTTCACAACCATTAAGTCTCCCAATGAAATAGTTAAGCAGCATTATCCTATTTTCTAGATGAAGCACATGCAGATTAATGATTTGTTAGAGTCACACAGGAAATCTGTGACAGAGCAAGGAATGTCAGCTTCCCCAGCCTGTTGTTTTTGGTTACAAACTGACTCTTTCTGTCCCCAGAGAAAAGGTACTACCTGCATTTGGAACAGGACTACTCATGTGTGAACTGAAAAGGTGGGTTATCAGTTAAAAACAGTTAGAAAGCCCCAACAAAAAAGCAACCCAAGCCAACGACAAAAAAACCCACAAAACACAAAAACCATAAGCAGCTCTGCTTCTTTCCTATTAATTTAGTGAAGAAATTGAGCTATTGTTGGTATAGGATTGCTTTTAAGTAGAGACAGGTTATAAAGATGCAGGAATCCGAGCCCTGACTCTGAAGAGGGTGATGAGGGAGGGGAAGGGGGATTTCAGCAATTTGAGGCAGCACCCAAAATCCACTATGACCAGCACAGAAAAAACAGCTGTTAATCTGATCTGGAGGCTTGAATATACTGATTCATCCTTGGGCTGCTTGATTTGGCTGTGGCTGAATGACAGCATTTCTGTTTATACTGAGCAAAACGCAGCGTTCACTGTGTGGGTCACAGGGGATGATAGTGATGCTTCCTGTTCCCCAGCATGTGAGAAAGACACAGATTACTTCTGTGGCCCGTCTATGTATCCATGTTAATTCATTTGCTGTGTATGAAGAGGCTCTTATTCAATTGCTGACTCATGGGGTATGCCCAGTTTCTCACTGTGCAGATCAACACAGATAAAAGAGTAATGTTTCTGTCTTTCCCCATCCAGCACAGCTCACTTCCCTAGTGGGTTAACCAGCCTCCACAAACTCATACTACTCTTTTACTTCACCAAGTTGGTTGCTCTGTTTATTGTCTGCCGTGTTGAGCTTCCAAAAAGACCAACATTCTATGGAAAGACTGTTCCCCAAGATGCATCTGAAATGTAAATTAAAATTATATAAGTTAAAAGTAAATTAAATTACAAAAGATATTGGTGCCATCAGGCTCTTGTGAAATTTTAGTGTTTGACTTAGCGAGCTGTTAAACCATTAAACAGTAAAAAAATACAAATTCTATTGTTACGTGCACAAAACAGAGCTTCAAAACAACAGATTCAGGGTGTTTGTTCAAATTCAGGAACGAAACAACCAAGTCAAGGTGCTGTGAAGATATTTCTTCAATTAAAAGGAAATTTGAGCAACCGAAGATTGAAGACAAAGCTCAGGTTTCTGCTTTCCCAGCAAGAAGGAAGGGACATGATGTGCCCTTAAGGTTTTCATCACCCAAAGACATCACCCAAACTAAGTACGCAAACTGTTCTGATACACAAACACCCAGTGAAATAATAATATGTGAAATACATCACACAAATGCTTACACATAAAAATATATCAGAAATTTTAGTTGGAAAGTTAGTGTAAAATGCAATACTTTAATGTGTGGTTTTAGTTTTTGAAGACTATCTGTTTTTTACTGCAAGGATTGTATACTTACAGATTTCCAGCTGTAGTGCAAGTGTCTATACAGGAGGTATTCTATTTGTGATTTGTCCGTATGCGTATATGTATACACACACAGTATGCCATGGATTGTGTGAAACTTGGAGCTGATTTATGTTGTGTAGAGAAGGAAGGTAGGGTTTTTACTTGCAGGAGTAGAAATGGGGAGATTTGTGCCCTGAGTGTGTTCTGAGAGGAATACGTATGTTTCTGTGAAAATGATTACTGCAGATATATATTCTTGGTCTCTTTGTACAGTATTATCCTGCTTAGCTGCAAAGTTTCAAATCAGAGATGTCCATGAGGAGGAATTCCTCACCCGGATGAAAACAAAGTGGAATCTTGGAGATAATCATAAGTCCTAAATGAAACATCAGGAAAGCCATAAACTAGGGATCATGCTCAGCCTGACTCTGACCTGGGCTGGTGAAGTTTCTTCTTTCAGTCAGGGTTAGGGTGGAAGATGATACTTATGAAATCTTAAAGATGCTGTCCTACGCAGAGAAAGGGGTTGAGTGAACTCTTCAGGGAGTGTCACTGAGTGCTGACAAGGACTGACGCATACCGTGAGCGGTAGCAGACTTTCTATATGACCTTGGCCGAGTCACTTAATCCCTCTGTGACTTGGTTTCCTCATCTGCCGAATGAGGTACAAATAATAATACTTCCCTGCCTTACAAGGAGCTGTGGGGATTAGTTCATTGCTCTTTGCCAGGTGTGTTCAGAGACAAACAGAAAAGATGCAGTGAAAACGTGATTAGTTGTTGCTGGAAACGTGTACAACCTCAAACACCTTCTTGATCGTGTCTTGGAAAATATATCGTTAACCAGCTGGGCTGGGGAACCTGATATTATCAGTAATCACACGAACCCATCATACCATCCCTTTTTCCTCTGCCCCCTTTATGCTCTTGTATTCAAGTAGTTGGGCACATTCTATGATGGCTGCTTTTGGCTTCTATAAATGATGAACCTGAGACACCATTCCCCCTCTCCCCCCCTCAAAAAAAAAAAGCCAAAGTCCCATTCTCTTACCTAGGAACTTCTGTATAGATTGACATAAAGGTGTGTAATAAAGTTCCTTTAGTTACAGCTTCAAAGAAGTGGATCCCAAGTGTTTCAGTTGATTCTGAAGTCCAAAGGAATGTCCATTAGTGTGAGCATCTTCCTCTTGTCCAGGAGATTGAAAGGAACTCTTACAAGCTGCAGCTCTATGCTTATTAGTACCAGATGTGTGCATTTTCTCATTACACAGGGTATCAGTTATGGGTTTGCAACAGCATTTCTCTCAAATTAGCCAAAACTCAATCAGCCTAAGCAGTCAACATCTTTGAATTCATGAGACTGAATCAACAATGTGAATTTATACCAGTCAGCGTTTTGTATCATGCACCCCTGATACTTTTGACCCAATAATGGCAGGTTGGTAGAAGTTCTAAAGCTAAACTTGCATTAATGAACCCTAGCTGAATGAATGAACCAATATATGCATTGTGTTAGCTCCACCAATCCTTTAGGACACAGGAACTTAGAAATAACCTGCAAATCTATTTCAACCGTGCTTGAAGTCTTCTGGATCCAAAGGTGTGAATTACATACAAGGAGAATTTTAGAATCACAGAATCCTAGAATGGTTTGAGTTGGAAAGGACCTTAAGTTCCAACCTCACACTAGACCAGGTCACCCAAGGCTCTGTCCAACCTGGCCTTGAGCACTGCCAGGGATGGGGCAGCCACAGCTTCTCTGGGCACCCTGTGCCA
>JANRGW010018239.1:0-10135 GCA_024733675.1 Psilopsiagon aymara | reverse complement strand
GAAAGTTGGGGCTGTTCAGCCTGGAGAAGAGAAGGCTGCGTGGAGACCTCTTAGCAGCCTTCCAGTATCTGAAGGGGCCTATAGGGATGCTGGGGAGGGACTCTTCATTAGGGAATGTAGGGATAGGACAAGGGGGAATGGGTTTAAACATTAATAGGGGAAGTTCAGGTTAGATACAAGGAAGAAGTTCTTCACTGTGAGGATGGTGAGGCACTGGAGCAGGTTGCCCAAAGAAGTGGTAAATGCCCCATCCCTGGCAGCATTCAAGGCCAGGTTGGACAGAGCCTTGGGTAGTGTACATGGTGTAGTGTGAGGAGCCCCTGCCCATGGCAGGGCGGTTGATCTTAAGGTCCTTTCCACCCCTAACTATTCTACGATTATTACTGAACACAATATGGACAGTTTCTTCCTGTGCAACTAAGTAGCTAAATTTCAGTAACTCTGTTTTGTTCATTTCAATTTCTTTACAAATCACTGCCTTTTGCACACTTGCATAGCTCGAGGAAGCTACTAGTACTTACTAAGCATTAAAATACTGCAGAAACTGGCTTATATTTGACTACTGCATTGAGAAGATCACTGGTTTTTGTCAGGTATACACCAGCTTGGTAGAGCTTTTTCTTTGCTGTGCAGAAAGCAGTTTCCATAGCTGTGTGTGCCAGCAACTCCCTTGTTTCAAGTTGTCTTTTGTAAGGGCCAGAAATGATTAGAAGTTACAAATGTACATATGAGGTTACTATGTCAACAAGGTAACAGTGAGAAGTACTTGGGTTTCATGAAGAATTCAGCAGCAGCTCAGGCATGCTGCTTACCTGCTACAGGGCATCAGAGTAAAGTGATTTCCTACTACTTTATCACGCATATTTGTCCTTTAAACTGACCCTGTTTTGAGAGTCAGTCTACAACAGGTTAAGCAGAAAAACTTTCATTTGAAAGAAAAGTGCTTTTGTTGAAAGGTTGATTTCAATCACATTCGAAGTACAAAGCCCAGGATTTATACCCATTTCACAACACCTTACACCAGACGAATTACTTTGTGATAGAATTGGAAGTGTTTAAAGCCTTGGAGTAATTTCAGGTGATGGATTTATTCTCAAATTGCATGCAATGTTCTGAAGTGCTTCTGGTATAAAAGAATAAAAACATGCCCTACCAGCACCACAGGAAAAAGTGGGCAATGTCTTTCTAACATTTCTATTCTTAAAGTGGAAATCTCCTTATCTAAGGGAGGGAAAGAAAAAAGTCATCCAGTGCAACTGAAATTCTTCAGACACAACACATTTGAAAGTTATTCTTTGGGACAAATGCTTGCAGAAAAGAATTTGGCTGAGCAAGTCAGAAAAATAATCCTCTGGAAGCAAATCCATTGGCACACCTTCATGAACAGTACCATCATGTTCCTTTATACAGCTGAGACTTCTGGATAACAAATAGTGCTCCAGTTTCACTAGGCTATACATTCTAATGAATGCAAGATGCTAAGTGACTTAGGAACCAGTATCATATTTGTACTTAAATTCAGTTTAGCCAGCTTTCTGCTTCACACTTCAGTGGTCTGGCAATTGCAGTCAGGAGGAAGAAACAGGCACGTGGCAAAGATGATAGATGACAGTGATAGTCAGCAGTACTGAGCTAGGAAACCTAAGGTACAAAAAAATTAGTTCCTTGCCTTTTCTTGTGATCTTATAATGATATCCATAATATGGGATTCCCTAAGGCTTTTAATCCAATGCCCAGATATAGACAGTGGGCTTGTGTATCACCCTGAAGAAAACCTTTGTGAGGGTGTTACTATCTCCTTTAGCCTTTAGGAACAATCCAAGTTTAGGTCAAGGTAAGCTCTCTTCTCATTCAGCAATTTCAAATCTGCTACTCTCTTGTAGTGGAGAAAACCCCCTGTCAACATAAAACAGAAAGCTCTAACTTCTCAGGCATCATAGGCTTATACACTCTGAGTAACGCTGATAAAACTGCTGGTTTAGGCACTTGATAACGGGACTAGTCCTCTAAGCACAATTCAAAAACAGAGCTGGACAGAAGTCATGGTCTTTTCTTTCCCAGCAGAAAAGCTCACATTCCAATGCTGATGCCCAAAAGAAGTTCCTAAACAAAGGTGTCATACACACTATACCCTGTCTTAGGACAGACAGACAGGATCATTACAGTTGCACAAAGGAAAACATTACAGTTGCACAAAGGAAAACACACTCATATAAGGCTGGTTGTTTCGTTGGTTTTTTTTTACAGACTCATCAGGTCTCTCTACCAAAAACCCCTATCTTTTTAACTGTTTTACACTCTTTCATTCAGTTTACATTTCCTTGGAAGTTTTCCTATTATCTATGATTGTATAATAATATAAATGTTATGCACATGACACAAAATATTGCTATTATGGCATTGTTATTACAGCTGAAACTACTAGTTTTTAAAAAAGCTGTATTTACAGCAGCGAATGCACCTTATTTTTGCAGGGCCTAAAGATAAGACAGGTGATACATAAACCTTGTATCATTTATAGATAATTTTATATTATAAAGTCAAAAGACTTGTATCTGCTGAGTAAAGCTGCAAGAACTACATGCACTCTTCTCATTCAGGGACCTTCTATCCAAATCCCACTCCTTAGAGTAACCTGTAAGAATTTCTGGGTATACTCAGAGAGATGCAAGTATTACACGACTCTAACTGCACTACAAACATAAGAAATTCAGCTTTGTTTGTAAAAAGGATCAAAGACCATATCAATACAGTATTATGCCAGGATTTACTCCATTCAAAGAGCTAACAGTCTAACTGTAACGTGAAGTATGTAATACATACCTGGCAGTTCCCTAGCAAATTAAATCAGTCATCTTACAATCAACATAAAACTCATACTGATAAAGCTCAGACCCAAGTGATAGTTACTATACAAATACATTTTAAAGCTGAATAATTTTCCTTAAACGTTTACTGCTTACACACAGTTGGCCATGCTGAAGTCCATAGGAAAGAATATTCTTTGTTTCAAACACAGAATAAAGTTTGTTCTCTCAAGAACATTCATACCTGTCGATAGAATTTCTCATACACAGGATTTGCACTCGATAGCTGTAAATAAGAGAGAGAGAAAATTAACCATAATTAACAATAATCCATATTTCAATTGTTCCTCTCTGGATAAATAAACATATAAAACACTTTACTGCCATTCAAAGAAACATTAAGTGTTCATACAATTCTATTTATTCTGTAAAATGATGAGGACTATGACAGCTCTTCATGCTGTAACCTTTAGAAGACTAACCTCTTGTTTTGAAGCCAGTGATACTGACTACTATCAGATTACTATCGGGTCACCAGATTAGGCAGTGTGAAATGAGTTCTTAAGCAAGATCATCTATAGGCTAAAGAAGAAACCTGAAACGACACAGGCTAGGAAGTGCTCCCTGATGAATGCAAAGCAGTATCATTTTATTTTACTATCTCTGCATCATTCTTTAGAATTCAGTGCCCTATGCAACCAGTCTATAAAATTTCCTGATATCCAAGTTAGCTCCTGGATTCACAACTAAATCCACAGCATTGATACCAAATTAAAAGAGAGTAATATTTAAACTTAGGTTTTTGTAACTTCAACCCTTGCCAGAGATAGCTTCTGCCTTAATCCACTGCCACCTACCAGACATTCAGCGCTCACCTAAACTTAGGTGGACAAAGATAAAACAGCTTCTTTGGAAAAGGCCCCTTTATCAATTTATTTTTGAACCATTCTTAGCAGCAGGAAAAAGGCCCAAGGCCTGTAACCATGCAAAACTTAAGATCTTGGCTTGCCCAAGAGATTACCAACAAATGTATTCATACCATCACAGAATGGTTGGGGTTGGAAAGGACCTTTAAAGATCATCTAGCTTCAGTACTGTTAGGTTTTCCCCTTTTCCCAGAGATATAATCAGGCACAAAACTCAGATACTGTTTTGATTAAGCGCATGGTGCCTGAACCAAAGACTGTGTGCATGACCCCGTGCATTTATGCAGAGGTTAACACTAGATTATCACAATGTGCTGCCCTCACAAACCCAGCTGGAGCAGCTGAGCATAATACAATAACACACAACACTGAAAAAAACCCTAAACCACTTAACTTTGAATATCACCCAAACCCAGAATTCTCCCCCTTAAAAGGAATATGATCTTAAACCCCAGGATTTACAGACCTTTGTATAAACTGACCAACAAGGTAGCTTCCTCAGCTTTAAAATTTAGAAGTTTGTGTTGAAATATGGAAACCAACAATATTCTAGATGTCATCAATCATAGTTGTAGAGATCACTTTCTACAGTGCACATAAATGGTGGCAGCTTAAATAAGACCACATATATTTTTCTATAGCAAACAGCTGACACAGTTGCTCTTTCAGCTAAGCACTTACATGTTCACAGGTGCCAATTATCAAAGAATGCTAAGAGGGAACGGTTGGGTGGTAGAAATCAGGGATTTAGTGTGATGCTTTGAACTAGAAAAGATCACCAGAACATCCTGAAAGATAAATTACAGAGCACAGCTAGAAATGACAGGAGAACTTTCACTGAGTCCTTGACATCTGCTTATTCAGCAAGTACGCTGCCACAGAGACACTCAGTTTACTCTAAGAGCTGCATGGCATTATTGATTCTCTAGCTGTTTTGGTGGGTTTTGTGGGCTTTTTCTTGGGGACTTGTCTGTTGCAGGGGGTGGGTAGGAAACGCTTCTCACACAGCCAGACATTAAAGATTACATACGCTGGCAAACCATCACTGGTATTCAATCCAATACATCAATTTATATAGCTTAACCTTGCTCTGGTACCCAAAGACTTTCAGTATCTCAGCTATCAACTAAGCAGGCTTTTATACATCTCTTAAAACAGCCTGATGAAATACAAAGTTTTGTCAGACCTCCGACTACCATAACACCAATAGAACAACATTCTCCATCACTTTCTAGCATGCTCCAAAGCATACTCTATTTTCTTACATAAACCTCTAGTCCTGCACCTACCAACTCAGCTACACCGAAATCCAACCTAGAGGGCCAGTTCTTCTGAACATTCAAGTATTTTACTTAGTTCAGTATGATGTAAAAGTACAGGCACAGAATCAAATTTAAGCCATAAGCAGAAGACTAGAACAGAGTTGGCCAGCACTGTAAGTATCAGCCCTCACACATCATCCCTCTTGCCCAATATCACTCTTTGTTCAGCCAAATGTTTCATTATTACAGCCAAACTGATTGTTGTCACTCCTGGACAGGAAACATTGTGTTGAAGTCCTGCAATGAAAACACTAAGTGCAAAACAATATTTTCATTCAGGACCTAGAGAACAAGCCAATAATTCCTACTTATTTCACTGGTGTTTCCAGTATTCATTTTAACATCAGTATCACCGCAGTAACTGGAATTTCCTGCGATGTCAAATAGAATAATAGTAGTAAAAATGTTTTGTAGGCGATCTTACTAGCAACAGACTTGTTTTTCCTTCAAGTATACCTCACAATAAAACAATACATGCAAATACCCTTCTGGGATCGGAAGAAAAACACTGCTCAACATCTTTCAAAGTGCCAGGGTAGAATCTACCTGGCAGAATTCTTTTTATGTGATTTCTAATAACTGATTGCTGAGAGGAAATTCAACTCATTTTCAATGCAAAAAAGGAGAGAAGGAGAAAAGGTCAGATTCCACAGTGTACAAAACCAAAAATAAACTTTTAAATGGAATCATCATAATGTATCGCTTCATAAGAACAACTTCCAATCCAGTAACTACCACCTTTGTTACAAACCTATGACCATTAGAATACTAACCCAGGAAATAAAAGACGCCTTCAGGGACAAGCTCCTTTTCCATTTTCTATTGTCAGTCAAGCCTTTATAACCCCATCTTTTCACCCCTCCGGCACACTTGCATTTAGGTGTAGTAAGATACCACTACCAGTCTGTTCACCCCATCCACCCACAGTCTTCCCTCCCACAAAAAGGTTTAAAAACAAACCCGCAAATAAGCTGTCCATTGAGAAAAACAGTGATTTTTCCCTCCAGCCCGAACAAGGAACAGGAGAAACAAGCAAGTCTATCCTGATGAAAAGCCAAAGTACTGTATCCTCGCATGATGCAAAGATACAGGATTAATTTTGAGTTTCCAGGCCAAACAACACAATATGGTTGTAAATGTTCTTCCCTCAGTCAGCCAGCCAAAAAGCAAGTAAGCTTAAGGGGAGATGGTTTTCTTACAATATCCTTTCTAAACAATAATCAGCTTGTTTCTTTTTCCCCTATTGCTTTACACTCCTATCGGAAGTGTTTCATGGCAAAGCTTTCCACTATATAACCAAGCACATCCTCTGCACAGTAACAAAAGTAAAGAAAATATTTACTATAAATTTATACACAAATATTACCACATACTTCTAAATCCAGCGCTTTCATTCCCACTGACAGCTGAAGCATGCACAAAACCTCAGCTGACTTCCCTCTGCGTAGATGTCTGTCACTGCATAATTGAGAATGGGTCGATTGAATTTTCTAATCACTACAGGAAAGCTCCACCATCTTCTAATCAGTACTGAACAAAGCCTGTGTCATATGAAAGAGGAGCTCCACTGCCCGTTTAGATGCAGCCACTTGGACTATGGTTGACACAATTACCAGTCAAAAAAGATGAAGTTCTATCTGCTTTAGCTGCCTCTATATGCAAGTTTAAACACATACACCTGCATACTCTTCTTCCCCTTTCATGGAAGACAGAAAGAGGAACAACAGATCTCTCACTTCAGCAACAAGGGCAATTTCAAATCTTAATTTTACCATTTTGTTTGTCATTTATCTGACAAACTGGTTTCAGGACCTCGAAAACTATGGCTCTACACTATATATAACTTACATACTACTATGAGAGCATCATTCCTATCCTAAATACTTAAATCCTACGTATTCTAGTAACAAGACGTTAACCCTGGCAACACATGCATTAGCTATCTATCTAGCTTAGCTTAGTAGTAACATTTGATGCTTTCCCTCAATACTACTGACCCTGTGACACAACGCTGAAGCTTAAATTCAGACTTGCAGCTAATCAGGATACAAACTGGTATTACACAATTTTGTCTTAAAGCAGTTATGACCTACTATAGTAAACAAGAGAACAACCACATTTTTCACAAAGAGTCTTCTATGACATCAGGAAGACAAAACCAAGAAGTTACCTTCCTGTTCCCCCTGAACATTTCTCTGCAGGCCTTCCCTCTCCATCACACTGGGAGTTTTTCAGAATAAACCACATGGTCAGTTTTCAAGGAGTTTCTGAATGTCAGTATTACACCAGCTTCCGACAAACAGATCTTCCCCACTTTCAACATGCATTTTCTGCATCTTCGTGTTTCACCCTCTCTAAATTCCCTAAATGAAATAGGGCAGATTAACAGCCCTCCTTGGAAGGTCAAAAATACAACTCTTCACATTGCCTATACCTTTATTTCAGTTTTCCAACATCTACAAGACAGCAGCCCTTCCTTCTCAGTGATGTTGCTAGCTTGTTTCCAAACTAAAGGAAACCACAACAAAACATTCACATGGTAGAAGTTTCCTTAGAAGGTTCATATTAAATTCACAGTTACGCTCAGACCATGACACTGACTGAGCAAATGCAAGTGGCAACAAGATGATGCAGAATGGGTTCAAAATGGGGAGATAAAATATACTTCAGATCATCACTAAACTGGGGGGGAGGAGGATGAGATAATCACCTCTGGTTTGCAAACAAGCATCCTGAGTGTCATAGATTACACTACATCCACATGGTCCTGAAAGATTGTTACTCTTTAGCCAACAGAACACAATTAGCACCCAAAAGTTTCCCATTACTTAAATGGCTTTGACGGTCAAATAAAGGCTGTCCAGCCCTCAGACACTGCAGCTGCAAAGTCATCTGAAAATACCCCAGCCCCATGTGGAAATATCCCACTTCCCAGCCACAAAGTCAAACCAAACATGGGAAGGGGAAAAGAAACCTGACACAGTCATGAGCTTTGCTGCAGGTCAATATGCCTCTTATTCTTTGCACAGGGTCTGCAGCAGAAAGTACTGGTCTGTGTACTTTTTATTGCTTGTTTTAGTAACTGATCTCACTGCAGCTAGCAACTGTATCCCCCACCCCCTACACTGGTATTTTCACTTCCTCATGCTCATCTATGCACATTTAGAACACTTAACAATCTGTTGTGACATTTCATAACCCTGAAATTCCAGAAATTAGAACCTACATTGCAGTAATAATCTTTATGCTTGCTTAACCAAGATGATTTTTATGCAATGCAAGAAGAAAAACCCAAACAAAACCCCAACCAAAGAGAAAAGAAATCCCCACACAAATGGCCAACAACAACAGCTCCCTCAATTTAAGCACTGATGTACACTGCAGTCACAATGGTTTTAAGGATTGTGGAGATTTTTCTGCTTCTGTCAACATTATCTCATTTGTATTTAGTCCCACTGCCACGTGACAAAAAAGTAAATAAATCCTACAGTGAAAGGATTGCACAGCCTGTAGCAATAATGTCTTGCTATAGAACACACCAGAGCAGACACTGCCCCTCTCTCCCCAAATAAAGAGCCAGAACAGCCCATGCCTTTAGACCAACACAAATGAGGCAGCTGGTCTATAAAAACTTCTTTCTCCAGTAAGGAGATGTTTTAAACTTCTGCCTTTTGCTTGAAGACTGCTGAAAAAGAGACATAGAAAAGGCTGAGCTAATGCTTTTTAATATCAAAGCAAGCTCTCACAGAAAGCACTATACTTCGTAACTATGTACCTCCAGACTTGCAGAGACACATTTATTTTCTCCACTAAAACCACAGAATACGAGGTTGGAAGGGACTTCAAGGATCATCTGGTCCTAAAGTTCACTGTTTCATTGAACTGTCATTTCTTTCCTTGAAATAATTGATGATTTCCTCCAAAGTCAACTAGATAAGTGAGTAACTGCAAACTGAGCAGCCTCGCAGCCAACTTTTTAAGTCTACTTCTATGTGCTTAAGTGATTCACACTTATTTACCAGTTTTCGGTAAACGTGACAACTGAGCACCAGATTGAAGCATCCCAAGCCACAAGCTTGTGCACCAACAGGCCCACCTCAGGCTAGGAACGCAAATTTACATTGTCACTGCTAAATGAAACAAAAAAGTACCATAAAGCACAGTTTATTTGGTATCGGATCTCTAGGGAACCAGATGCTGTCCTAACTACACTACAGTAGTGTGCAGAATAGAATAATCTAATTAGAGTAAGTTGTATGAAGTGACTCTGCTACTGTCAGGGAAAAGACACGACAAAGATCCTGGCAAAGTGAGATCAGCTGAGCATGAAACCGAGCAAAGACTCTCCGAGTTCTGAGACCATCACCTGCAGAGCTCTTCTCTCTTAGGCACCTGTACAGGCATTATACAAAACCTGCGTCCCCACACAGTGGGGCCCACAAAACACGAGCTAAAATGACTTCCAAGCAGTACCTTAAGAGTTCAGACATGCATTTATGCTCCCCCCAGCTCCCCCTCTCGCACACCGCCCGTTACGGCGCTGACACCGCTGCCTCCGGACCTCGCTTCTGTCCTGCTGCCGGCTGCGGAGCCCCGGGAGGCCGCCGCTGGCACCGGCCGCGGCACGGCTACCTGACCCGCAGCTATCGCCTTTCAAACCCGCGGCCAGCACTCCCTCTCCCGCCTCGCAGCTCGCCACCTGCCTCCGGAATTGACGGGGCACGTTCGCTTTTCCGCTGGTGTTTAAACCAGGCGCCCCATACCTTTACGACACAAAAGACCGGCCGCGGCTGCAGACCCCAGCGCGCTGCCCCCTCGGGAGGCCGCTCCCCGGCCGCGCTGCCCGCCCAGCTCCGGGCACCGGCACCTGCACCGGGCGGGACCTGGTTTCACGCCGCAGGGTCGCGGCTGCCCGGCCCTCAAACACACCGCAGCCCCCACCGCGCCTCAGCGGCCACCTGATAGCGCCCGCGGCCGTTACCGCGGCGGGGCAGGGCTGAGGATAATAAGATTTGTTTTCTTCCAGACCTGCCTTTCTTCTTTCCTGATTTATATTTTTTTAATTTTAATTAAAAATACT
>JANRGW010018238.1:0-16971 GCA_024733675.1 Psilopsiagon aymara | reverse complement strand
CCTCCTCTCATGTACTCTTTACTCCAGATACTCTAGGTGTTTTAACTTTTATTCCCACGAATCACTGTTCTGTTCTAACTCAGTTTTCCTTCTGCAGGGTTTATTCCTACTTCTTGTTCCCTCTCCTCCTCAGATTGCCTTTTCTTTCCTATACTTTTAAATTCATGATAACACTGGTTTTGGTTGGTTGGTTGGTTGTTCTTATTTTTTCTGGCTTTTTTGTGTTTTGCTGGGATTTTTTTTTTTTTAGTTAATAAAATGGGGCAAAAAATATCAGTCTAAAGAAAGAACTAATTTGTCAGCTCCTAGCAGTTTCCAGGTAACAGTCCTGTAACAGATATATTTTTCAGCATGCTGGCCATATGAGCCACTTCTCAATACAAGAACTATTTCATAGTGCAGTGTTATCAGTGTCCAAAACTACTTCAAAAATCTTTTCTCATTATTACTCAGTACTTAGTTGAAGCCAAGTATCAGGGCCAATAAGACTTGCAGAAAATAAAAGCACACAGTTCAGTTTTCAGTCTTTCTCAGGTTTAATGGTGAAATTATAAATATTTTCAACCAGAAAAAAAAATGCTGGTCTGTTGCTGAAGAAGTAGACTATAAACTGATAAAAGTATCTTTGAAGTAAATTCTCACCATTTTACTTAATTTAAATTCAGTAGACAAATTTGTACTAATAGGCAACTTTGAAAGACATTTGAATGACCCATTATTTATGCAGTTTTGTAAATAACCACCTATGCTCCTATGGACAATTAAACATTATGACATTTGGTAACAATTCTCTCCTTTCATTTATGTTATTCAGCCTGGGGAGGGAGGAAAAGAGGTGTGAGCAAACGGCTGCATGGTTCTGAATCACTGGCTGGGCTTAAACTACTATACATAGTAAAGTGCTTCAATTCTTTCACACTTGAAGATAATATTTGAAGTTATAATAAGACCAAGTTGAAGATGTAATAAATACAAAGTGAGGAAAGTGTGTCCATGCTATTAAATCAGAGAGCTTTATGTAGCTTCTCCAATTTGATAAATATCTTTTGACAGACATTGACTCATGAACAATGAAACTACTACAGTGTTGAAATTTTTGCATGTGGTATTTTTTATTTTCCTGGCACTAGTGAGACATCTTTGATTTACCAAAACTGATTGTGTCTGACTGCACTAATTAGTACATAGATTTTAATACATAATAAGGCCCATATTCCATGCAAAACCATTATAATTTAATTTGTCTCAAGGCAGTCCTATTGCGATGCAAAGGAGTGACTGTTGTGCTACAAAACAGAATAATTCTTAATGTCTTTCACCAGAAAATCTACTCAGCTGTCTAGACAGTGCCAAAATAATGATTCTACAACCAGAGATAAATGATGATATTTTGAAGTATGCCACTGCTTGCTCAGAAACTCTTACAGTCCATGCACTGAACATGGGAAGAGAAAAGATGAGACATTGGTATGGGGAACTTGAAGACACTTTAATTTGTTTAATGCTTGGCCAACAGTAATCTCATGATCTTATACTTACGGGTGAATGAAGAAAAGCTCTGATTATTGCTGGAAGAAAGCTGTGGCAGCTGCAGGATATATCACTGTCATTTACATTAATATGTGAGGCTATAAACTGAAGAGACTCGGGAGAGGATAAGCGTGCCAATCAATTGAAGTTACTAAGTAGCATAAAGTAACACTTGCATAAAGGAGACACCTGGATCAGTAGCAAAATGTAAACAATATAAATGAATCAGACCACAGAACCACAAGGGTTTGGTAGAGTCACACCTCTGTTCAAGGTAGGTGCAATTAGGGCAGGGTGCTCTAATTCCTTCAGATGAGAAATCAAGGTCGTACTATGAATAGGCCAGCAATCTAAACAGCATGTTACAACTCACAGGATTGCTCTTTAACAGTGCAGGAGTAACTCAGTTCACCTAGAGGCGAAAGTTTGTTTCATCTTTTACAAAACAGATTTGCAGAGATTCACATCTGGGGTTTGGGACTATTTCAAAACTGGCTTTTATCAGTGTAGTGATTGAAGAAGTTCTAAATGAAAAGTCAATAAGGTTTGCAGATTTATTTTTTTTCCTAGTATTATATTATTTTTTATTTGATGGCATAAATGTATACTTGATTTTTAAAAAACCCATGAGTTAAGATGAGATGGGAGAACAGAGAGGTTAGTGTAATACTTAGTGTAATAAGAATGTCTTGAGAGATGGTCTTGTCCATTCTTTGATAAGGTGAATTAAGGGTCAAAGTTGGTCCTCACATGGTGAATGCCAACAGATTTGAGAGAAAACCATGCGAGAAAATCAGGCTTATTTGCATGATACTTGGTTTTATTTAAAAATCAATAAAAAATTAAAATCATAATTAAAGTTAGATGGTTGACTTGATCCCTAACAGTTTCAATGTAAAGTGCCAAATGAGACCCAAAAAGTTTTTTTAGGATTTTGAGTTCCCACTGATCAGAGAAAGTTAATTTTGTTTAGATGTATTAAGAAATAATATTAGGTACTAAACCACTTTGTTATTATTCTATATAACTGGTTTTGACATTGGTTTTACTTTATGAGGAAGAAATTCTTTAATGTAATGTGTGCACTTCCACTTAAAACCATCAGCTGATTTTATGTTTTTTCCCTATTTAAAGGGAACGCTTCATAAAGATTTTGCTTACTATTGACATATATCATCGCTTTCATTTTCTTGCCCAGCATTTTCCTATCTGCCATATCTAAGTTTAGAAACAGGACAGTGCTTTTCTGTGTTTCAACCTTCATGTCTCTTTGAAGGAAAACTATGAATTAGAAATCAATAAATGAGTATTGCTTCATATTTGCTGTGAGGGAAGTTAAATTCCATCTCATTGAAAAGCTTGGCTACATTTTAAATAGAAACAGAACACAGATTTGGAATTACTGATACAGTGGGTTATTATTTTCTGCAGCACTGTTCTTTTTTTTAATCTTTTTTGCCACAGGACACCCAGTCATAGTATTGAAATGTGAAAAATTCAGGACTTCAGTGACTTCTGTTTTTAACTCTTAAGCAGTTGTGCAATCAAGAGGTGCTCTAGTACTTCACATAGGAATTAAGACATTTACAATAATTTTAAGCTCATTAACTGAACAAAAATATACCCAAAAATCAAAGGAAGAGTAATTCAATATGAACTGTTTTACCCTTGCCTAAAACATACAACTCAATTTGCTTGCCTGATTCTTTGCCAAAGAAGACTTGGTGCACAGAGATGAACGCGGGGCAGCTGTATGCCCTATGCCCTTGTAGGAAAGAGACATGAGGGAGGCCAAACGTTGCAGTGAGTTGTCCATTGAAGATGTAAAAATTCAATTCTTGCAGATAATCAAAATCTTACTGTGCAAGAACTTGAGCAATATGATATAAGCTGGCCCTGCTCTGTAGCAGATGATCTCAGAGGTTCCTTCCAAACTATTTAATTCCATTATTCTATATTTATGTTTATGTATATTTATATATTTATTTATATCTATGTTCTGTGGTAAAATTTACAGAGGCATTCACTTTAGTGTTTTACATGTTAAAATTTAATTTTTTCTCTACATTATATAACTACTTCAGATCGAAACACTATAGCACCACTAACTCTAATATTTCTAACGTAAAAATTAAAAGAGGAAGTTATTATATCATTTTTCTCTTTCTTCTTTATTGTTATCCTCTCATGTTCTTATCTGGGCTACTGCCCTGAAGCAATGGCCTGCCTGTCTCCTGGAAGTTAAGAAACTCAGAAGATTAAGAATTTCTGCTTATATTGTTTTATAAGAATAGATAAATTGAATTACTTATCTACGTATCAATGTAGCTAGTGAAATAGCATCTTGAATCTTGGTTTTTAGCAGAAAGCAAACTTAAGAGAGAGGAAAGGCAGAAAGAAAGATGACTGCATTCTGCTTACTTCTCAGTGTCATTGCTTATAGCATGCACTACTCACACCAATCTTAGGTTCTTTCATTCAGATACTGTTCTCTGTTGAACATTAGGGCTGCCTTAAGCTGAAAATGGTTGCATATATGCAAACTGGAGCATGCAGATGTGTTTTCTATATATTTTGGCCTATTATGTTTATAGGCTCTTAGTGATTCACAAGCTTAGGGACAGAAGTGGTAACAAAGGGATAAATTAGTCTGTTTGGAGGATATGGAAGTGTTACAGGAAAATATGGTAATTAAGAAGTTCATTACACTGATAGTACAGCCACAACACAAGACAGAAGGACAAGTTTGTTCCTATACAAGAGTTTATAGACATAATATAAAGCATAATATGAAATCACATTTAAATCAACAATGCTAAGGGGAGAAAACAGAGGTGGTTGTGATTAAAAAGAATAGTGTTATATTAGCAGATTAAGCAACATTTTAAAAATTATTGCATATTCCTTTTGCAGCTCCGCCCCTTGTAGACATATGGATAGAATTTAACAAAGAAATTGAAATACTCATTTATTTGGTTTGCCAGGACAGACTGGAGCACAGAGGAAAGAGTGCCACCTCCTGTCTCAGCTGCCACCGCACGGCCCTTGGCACAGCCTAAGGGTGAAGCCTCCCTGCTCCCTCACCCCTCCACTGAGCCCTTACAAGGTTCTCACAGATTTAGAATACAAAGAAAATACTGCACATCTAGTAATCCTAGTATTGGATATAACAACATGAAGGTTTAATATTCCCTTTTATCATGAAAGATGATCAACCAGTTTCACACGTACATAGGTCTGCTACCCCCAGGTAAATTGGCTGAAGCAACTGTAGCCTTATGTTTGTTGTTTAAAAAAAAAAATTTTATGTTTTTATTCAAAAGAATGCCTTATGTGAACATGATTAACTTATTTCAACAGGAATGCCACTGTGTTAAAAGCTTGAAATAATGCTTTCAAATTTAGTTGAGCTGTGCAAAATTCCTATAAATTTTAATATAAAGGTAATTTATCACATTCTTAGAATGTTAAGTAATCTATTGCAGAGAATGCATAAAAGCAGCTCCACTGAATAAAGGTATGATTAAATGATTGTATTTTGCTAATAATGATAGCAAAATCTCTTTATTTTGCCATGTAAACTAAAGTGTTCCTTTACGGCAGTGGTTCCACAGACTGTACTTCAGAGAAGGTGAACAGGAAAGATTAAATCATCTCTTTTTAGTGACTCAGCTTTATTCAGCCTAGCAGTTACAGTCACAGTATCCTTCAAAGTGTTTTATTGCTCTAAGCATGCACTAAGCCAGATCCTAGTTTCCCAGTTAACTACACTAGGACCATTAATGCATATCTAATTTGCACATGAATTATTCAGCTCCCATTACTTTGGGCATTATTAAAAACCTTCAGCAAGTCAGGTAAGTGGATAAGAGAAGATAAATGCATTTGCCACTCTAAATGCACCCTATTTGCAGCAGTGTAATTATATTGCTAGGGGAGATGGGAGTATTTGCTGATGACTTGCATTATAAAAACATTATAAAAATACGTGAGGACAGGTAATCACTGGAGTCACATTTAGGGTCAACCCTGACAATCACCTCTGTCGCTCCGTCAGAGCTTGACTGTACCACAGAGCTTGCTCCACAAGCAAACCCTTCAAGAAACCTGCTGCTTTCCTTCTTGAAAATCTATGGTTTCAAGCAAAGGCAGCAGAAATTGAATTAGTGACGAGATGAAAGAGAGAAGAAATTTTGATTAATTACATGAACCCTGTGGAGTATTGAAGATTTTGTTTGAAGGACCTGCTGGATACAGAGGAACTCTGAACAGGGTTACAGCCTTGAGCACCAATCTTCAGAAAGATTCTGCCTGTCCTGCACTGAAGAGAAACCTGGAGGTGAGCAGCAGAGACATTAGGGCACCTATGAAATGGAGGTGAGCTTGGCTTTTGATCTGAGTTCAATCTCCATAAGCAAATCCACAGAGCATGATTCAGCCACAGTGTGGTGGAAGTGGCATACTGTTAAAGAGCAAGAAGATCTTGCCAGCTCACAGGAGGCTGCTTCTGGACAGAAATTGTTCACATAATCAATTCATACAATAATTCTTGAGCAATCAGGGAGCTGGTGTTTTTTTGCATTATAGCTGCTGCAGTCCAATAAAATATTTAGCCACTTAAGTAAGCTGTAACTTAAATGTTTAACTAAAACACTTTTAGCTATTTCTGTTGACATGTTCTTAAATGCTTTGCAAAGTTACTGTTCTCTGGAACTCTGCCACCAGCATTGCATAGGACTGCCTTTTGCAAAAAATACATTTTAATGGGAAATTCCAAACTGTGCTGGCAACTGTGCTGGCAAATCCTGTGTGGTATATACAAGAGCTTATGAATGGCACAGATATGGTTATAGGTAAGCTGCAAAAACTTAAAAGGATTACCCTATTTATTTCACTCTAGTAATGAATAATTGGAAGGAGTCAGCCCAAGAGAACTGAACTTCTTTACAGTATAATTCAAACAAGTAGATACTATTTTGGCAATAGTGTTTGGAAAAGTGTACTGCAGTTTGGCTGCATTTATTCATATTACATGGTAGGGAATGGTAAAACATATCCAAACACTTCTTTATGGAAGTGCCTTTCTCAGTACTAAGTACTACATTTGTTTAGCTGTATGGTAACTACTAAAACAGCGTAGTATTCCATCTATTCCATTAGCAGGTAGCAGAAATATTACTCACTATTGCAAATAGAGATATTTATTCTCCAATATGTATGAATGAAATTCATATATTCATCATAGTTGCAGGAATTGCATTTTAATGCTGTACTCCACTACCAGTCACAGGAGAAAGGCTAGTAGAGAATAATTATGTTCTTGAATACTAAAGTGAGATTCCTCTTAAGCAATTTCAGCCTTTTTCTTCTGCTTATTTCTTACTTAGATTTTCTTTATTGATTAGAATGGAAGATAAACACCTTCAGAGGTTAAGCCATTAGAGAGAACCAAGTGCAGAAAAATCAATTCAACACTAGATGCATGATAATAAAGAACTTTTACAGAACTTTTAAGTCTTGTGGTTTGGACCTTGTTTGCCTTCATGGTCCTGATAATTACTTGTCAACTCAGCTTTCCTGTGCATTGTTCTTCTTCCCTTCCCTATTAATCAGAACTGATCTACCCCACAACTTTTGCTAAAAGGAAATTAGGAGACAAAGTCTGATCTTTCTTGTGGATATTGCCAGGTTTTTCATCTTTTATAATTGTTATGACCTACGCCAATTCAGAGCTGGTTCTATTATGACTTAACAAATTATGTCCAATTCATTTAGCCTTTACATTACTCTCTTTTGTAAAAAAAAAAAACCAAAACCCAAAAAACCCCATATATATATGTCTCAGTAATTAGTACTTGTCTGGCAGCTTTGAGGTAGGTTAAAATGAAGCTGCCATTTTAATTATGACTTCCTGTTGACAATGTAATAGGAACTAATTATTATGGACTAGAGAGGCTAAGATGCATATGAAAAAATGTGAAGAGTCATTAATAATCCGAGCCAGGTCCCATTTATTCTAGGAACCTCTGCCAACATCATACATCTGCTACAATGTGCTGGCTCACCTCCTGCATCTACCAATAGCAAGAATGATATAAAGTCTTCACTTATTTCCTTTCCTGACCTAAATTAGGAGCAAAGCTCAGGACACAGACCATGCCAACAGTTTTCCAGAGGCACAGGGCATGTGCAGGTTCACTTCTGAAAATAGGGCTGGAGAGCTTCAATGGGAATTTTGGAAGTGTTAAGAGTACATTCACAAGGTCTTCGTGATGTGGTGTACATCTTATCCTAGGAAAGACCAGGCAGAAAAAAAGAAGTTCACATGTTGTCTTGAACACAGTGCATAGAGATCTTTGTTTTATGACATATGTAAGATTTATTATAGGTCTCCCTGTGACACTGAAGTGGACAATTTCCATCTGCCTACTCCAAGAGTTTCTGAAAAGGGAATAGTTGTAGAAAAGAGTCCCCAAAGGCCTGAAAGGTCAGGAAACTTTTACACTCATTTAAGAGAACTGCAGATCATTTCTCTGTCATTTGGGATGTGCCACAGAAAAAACACAGCCTCTGTGTGTGTGCAGTTAAATGGCTTCAAGCTGTATTTCTTGACATATTGTTGACTGATAAGAAGATACACCTAAGAATAAAATGCACATATGGGACATTTATTTGTCATGCCATCCCTGACAAGTGAAATTTCCCATTAGACTATAAATAAAGAACAGCTGTGGAAACCTAGACAGCTTATTATAAGCAAGCATAGGCTGAGCTAGAAAATGAAAACCAGTTATTTTGGAAATAGAGTCTTAAAGCTTTAAATAACCTCATAGAAAATTTAATGAAGTTTTTTATATTAATGTTTTCTTAAAAGAAGAACTATGCTATCTGATTCTTTTTTTTTTTTTTTTTTTTTTTGGTGATATCGGTGTCTTCAAAATTCATCTTTTTTATTTTTTAATTTAATTAAATGACATAAAATACAATCACTGGTAATATTATCATCTTATACAAACATAAGTTCAGATGTGAGATTGGATTATTACAAAACATTTAAAGTATGCTTGTAAGCAGCATACAAGTTATAACATGATTTTCACGGTTTTAGTCATGTAAAAATACATAGTTTTAAAAAAGTTTGGATAAAATCTTCTATCTGTAAACCTGTATTAACCAAGAGACTTTTCTAAAGTTTACTAGATTGTATGACTGTTTGTCCTATGCAAAAACAATGGAAGGCATGTGTCAAATATTTTATAATCAAGTTACATTGCAGCACACTCTATTAAAACAAGTTTCTTAGAAGTAGGATTTTAGAAGCTTTTATTTTCAAAATATAGGTTCCATATAAAAAATCAGATGGAAGATTCATGTAGTCAAGTCAACAGAGAAGTATATATTTCAGGTGCTGAAATCAACATAATTCCTTGAGTGCATGCTACAGAATAATTTTACACAACTGGTGGTCTATGGAAAAGCCAAACACTGGAGCAGCAGGAATTCTGCAGGGCAGGAAACAGCGTGGGAAAACCTGCTGGTAATACAGATGGCATCTTTGTTTCAGCAAAAAGAGATCTTAAACAGTCCCTTAAAGTCATCAGTAAATACATAAAATCTTTCAGATGAATTTTCAGTTTAGATAATTAAAAGCAAAGATGAGAGATAAATGGTTACTTTAGATCTAACCTTTTTCCAGCACTAGTGTTCCAGGATATACAACAGCATCTGGATAGTTAGGACATAAAACATGCTGAAACATTTTATTAATAGTAACCTGCAGTGATAGGTTGTATTCTTAGCAACGTTAGAATTAACTTTAAAATATCACTATAAAAAGTATTTTAAAATGGGCTTCAAAGCTGTATTCTGTTATGAGATTCAAAAATGTCAAGTTAATAATATCTCATGTCCTTCACTGTAAAAATTAGAATTCATTAAATACATTTAAAATCAGTAATTATAGTAGCTTGGTCTGCCTTACACGAGTTAAAATAAGTCAGAGATTATGTTAATTGCATTAAATACCTGAAATATCATTTTTGTTACAAGCAGAAATATTTCAGAAGCTTGATAGAAAAGCACTGAAAGGTCTGCCATAAGAAAATCCATGGAAAAGTGCTAATTTTTCATATACATTTTCACCTTTCCTTTCAATATCCAGACAGAATAAACCTTTCTCTTTACTCTTCTCTGCCCCTACTCACTTGAAAAGCATGCCATCACAATTGAGGCAAATGCTGATCATCAAAATAAAACAGGAGAAATAAAGGAAGACATTCAACTTTTCATCATAATAGCTAACTTTTATCTTGCATCTTTATTAGGTAGACGTCTACAGATTTTCTTCAGATCTGGTGCTTGAACACAGGAAGTAAGAAGGCCTTTGTCCTTTCCAGTAAATGAAAGCCTGGATCTAATACGTCCAACTAACATTGAAACACAGCACGGTGCTATCTTTACCCAGTAATATGACTAATAGACAGACCCTGTCTTTTTGACTGTACTTTCTTTTGATGGCAGGTTTTGTCTGAATCTTTAAAGTGACATATATAGCTGACTCAAACTATTCCACAGGGCTGTCTCTATTCTTTCTGGAATTTCACATTTATAAGTTTATGTAAGGTCATCTTTCCCTACAGGCTAAAAATTGCAGCAATGTCACTTTTCCTGCTTAACAAAGCCAGCTCCCAAAAGGGTAAGTGACTACAGGATCCAATTGCTTGCAAATTATTTATAAAAACCCAAGAGAGAGCAAAGAGAAGATGAGATTTTAAAATACCTTGCATTTATCCAGGAATATAAATTTAAAAATTATGTTGTATGTTGAGAATGATGATGCATATCAGTGCTTTTAGGAAACATAGACTGGTCAAAGGACTCAGCTAACACTTAAGTCATTGGAAAAAACTCACACATGAGGGACCCAAGGTCACAATTAAGTCAGCTGTAGTGACAGCAATCAAGTGTATGTTGACAGAGGACAGTGCTGTGCACCCAGGAAAGAAAGGTATTCTCCCCATTTCTGGGATCTGCTATTCATTACCCATAAGGGATTGTATGAAGTTCTGATGCAACTACATTCTCGTTCTGCTAACAGCTGCAGAGACTAATTTTCTCTGGCATTTGTTTTTACAATACATCACCCTTGCCGCCCTGCCTCCCCACTTAGAAGCAGTATACAGTATTTGAAATTTTCTACTGCAGATAGATTGAATCTTTAAGAGTGAAAATGCAATTCATCTTAATGTAAAAAAATACAAACAACCCCCCTACCCCAGATACCTGTTGTTTCTTTCAGTTGGATTTATGCTATCAGAAACACCTTCCTCCTTCTGATTTAAGATTAAGTTAAAAAACCCAGGCACAGCCAAAGAACTTTTACAAAAAAATGTGATTTTCATCTTCTTAATTGCAAAAGTCTAGGTTATGTTTTTGTTTTGTTTTACTTGGTACAACAACATGATAGCTTTTCAGTTTTAGAGTATATAAGACAGTGTAGTTCCTTATAGTGTAGGAAATCTTGACCTGTACATGATCCGTACTTGCAACTCCCAGTTCCTCCTGATCTATTTCTCTTGACTATTGCTGTTTCCTAAAGCAGAATCACATAAAATACTGCTCTGTTCAATCTTATAATCTTATTTACAAGCTGTCTTTCCTTCCACTAAAACCAAAGAACTCCATGACCACCACCAAAAATCCCCACCAGATCTGCATACAGCAGAAGCCCAGTAGGTATGGAGGTAGACTGTGTTTTACCTGCATTTTATCTTGTTCTCAGAATGATGACTCCTTAACTTACACACGGAATCACAGTCAGCTATGTTGGAAGAAAAACTATGAAGTTATTTTTAAATAGGAGAAAGCGTCATGAAAATCTTATAAACTGAATCTGTCTATAAACTCCATCAGGACCAACTTACCTTCCCTGTTTTCAGTTACGCCCTTGCTTTACTTTTTTCTCACCATTCTGCTCAGCTGACTGTGTTTTCTAGGTGATCCTTCAGCTTTCAGTTCTTTTGAACCCTTAATACTGTATTAGCAGAGATGTAAATCCATACCATACAAGTTGTTTGCCATGGTTTGTGGGATGATCTCTGCCTCTGGTTATGTGGATTAAGGATATGATTAGAAGTGCTCCATATCATTCCATATTTACATTTTTTCCTGTGAAACCCAAAACATGGAGGTGCTTTTAGCTTCTACAGTTAAGGTATAATCCAACATAATCATGCTATAAAGCTGAATTAAACATGATCAGTTTTTCTTTAACTCCTGACAGTAACTGCCGGTATCATGCTGAACCTATAGTCCATAAATTCTATCAGAGCCACAAAGTTTATCCTTTAAGACATTTAAAATCTACTTGACCAAGAGTGTCACACAGAAATGCACATATCCTATCATACAAGGTTTTCATCTGAAGAGCCTTAGAAAGTAGGGAGGATAAGCCCCTGAGACTCTATACTTCACTCTCTTGTTGCAAAAAAAGTTCATGCTCAGCTCATACAGTGAAGCTCTGAGATGCCCAGGTAAACAACATTGTTCACACTTGTAAGTTCATTAATGCTAATGGTAGTTGATAAATAGGCAAAGTAGTATTAGTTTCATCTCTCTGCTTATATTCATATAGATACCAGAGAGTGTATATGAATTATGCAGTCAGGAAAACAACAAATCTTAACCCTTCAGTCTCAGTACTGTTTTGCTATGCTGCCATGTATCATTTTTGTCTACAGGGAAGTGGCAAGTCAGGTGCTTTCCTCATGGTGCATTTTTAAGAACTAAAGGCCTATATGAATTGAGAACAGAGGGATTTAAAGACAAGATGTCTTGGAGTTTAAAAGTTCAGTCAGAAAAACTGCAGAAACATAAAATTTCATAACATAAAATTTCATAAAACTTCATTTAACTTTTGAAATTATGCTTCCATTAAGGCTGCTTTTCCCTATTCACTCTTTCATTCACTCTTTCACTCATCATGCTATAATGAGCTACTTTTGAGGTATAATACAAATGTCTCTTCTCTTAGTCTGCCCTGTGATAGAAAAAACAGAAGGAAAATAACTCTATATAATGCAATCCATTTTCAGTATTTTCTCTTTTTATCAATGTTCCCCCATCTTATTTGAATTTCATGAGAGGAAAGAAACACAACAGCTGCCTTCCCATAATCTTGATGTCCTAGAAGTTTCATATTGGTGGAAAACTGCAAACTGTTTAGTTTAACATTAACTTTAGGGTACACAATGAAGTCCTTTTGTCTTTTTGCAGGTAATATCTACAATAAACAAAAGACAGAATAGACAGTGAGGACTAAGTATAGTTTCTTAAAAAGGATCAAGGTGAGAAACTCCAGTGTGAGAGTAGAGGATATATTGAACTAATTCCTATCCTGCAGCTTGTCTGGGATATCAGAGCCAACAGTTCAGAGCTGAAGAACACTGAAGTGAAAACCCAAGAAAACTGAAAAAAAACCCAGCAATGAGTGGGGCTAGTGGATTGTGTAGTTAGTAGATGTAGTTATTACTAGTCACTGAGCATTATTGCTCTCCAATCAGCTACAGAAAAGAACTGCTAAAAATTCAGTAAGGCAACATGGAGCTGTTCCCTCTTCAATTCAAATTCAAATATCCCCCATCAACTTGAGTGTGATGATCAAATTTAGACCATGCTTGCCCTACTACAAAATGCTGCAGAGAAAACACCAACTAGATTTTAATGTCTACATCCTGCAGATATTTTAACAGTTTTGCTTAATTTTTTTTCCTTACACTGAAGATCACAAACCCACAAAATATGTGCTTGGATATGCCAAATACTACATATGGAGTGAAACAGATCAGAAAGCCAAAGATAGGTCAGACATGGACTCTTCTAAATTAAGTGCTAAAATTCTGCATGTGGTAGGCAGTTAACAATGGAATTGGTAAGTTTGCATCACTGGTTTGAGTAGCTCAAAGACTGTATAGATTAGGTGACACCATTGGTTACAATAGGCTCTGAGGCAGATCTTGCTGCAAGCCAACAACCTTCACAGAGAGTGAGATAAATTTTCTGCTGTCATTAATATCTACAGAACTTTGATTTCGCTTTTCCTTTCCTATTAGCAGTAGTAGGATAGGGTTTAATGCTTTTGTATGTTATTTATAGAATCATAGAATGATTTGGGTTGGAGAAGACCTTAAAATCATCTAGTTTCAACACCCCTGCCATGGGCAGGGACACCTCCCACTAAACCATGCCACCCAAGGCTCTGTCTAACCTGGCCTTCAACACCACCAGGGATGGAACATTCACAATTTCGCTGGGGAACCCATTCCAGTGCCTCACCACCCTTACAGGAAAGAATTTCTTCCTCATATCCAATCTAAACTTCCCTGTTCAAGTTTGAACCCGTTACCCCTTGTCCTCTCACTACAGTTCCTAATGAAGAGTCCCTCCCCAGCATCCCTATAAGCCCCTTCAGATATTGGAAGGTTGCTGTGAGGTTTCCATACAGCCTTCTCTTCTCCAGACTGAACAGTCCCATCTTTCTAGTCTGCTATCAGCATTTCACCCAGTGCAACCTTTTCACTTGTAACCAGTGCTTTAATTCCTGTTACCTTTACTGAGATATTTATATGCTGTTTATGTAGATAACTATTAATGGTGGTTCTTAATTTTCACTACAGAATATTACTGCAGTTAAAGGCAAAAACTGATTTAATACCATTAGGTATTTTGGGATTGCACAAGAAATTGTAGTATAAAATAACTTAAAAATGGATCTAGAGTGCATGGGAATTAATGCAAGACTTTTCTCACATGTGAGAAGAAATGGTGCTGAGAATGTCATTGAAATTCATGTATTAGTATATTCCATTTTTCATCTGGCTGAGGGGAATCCTTTCTTTTCACAAAACAGTTAAATTAGGGAAGGAGATAATAGATATGATGATATATCAACACTCAGTTCATATCTCCCTATTATTCTTGGCAATAACTACTTCTAAAATGAGGGATACTTGCAAGGTGTTACATAAAGGAGAATGAGAACATTTATTTTTTTCAGTTTCCATGGCTCTTTGATTCCACAGAAGGCTTCTTGATTACTGGAAGTTTAAGGAAGACTAAAACTCTCTGAAAACACCAGCATACAAGCCAAACCTTTTCCACAGATGTCAACAAGAGATTTTGGTCAACATCTTGAAATTCGAAGACCCTTGGAATGTCTATGTTTACCAGCAAGCTGACATCATTCATTATTTTCAATATGCCTATAAATCTAAAACCTCTGACAATAAGTGAATTCCTCAGTGCTGAAATTCATGTAGTAGGATCTATTCAATGGATAATATCTATGCTTGAGTTCAAGATCACTTCAGAATAAATTTTTGCCATAGACATTTATGAACAAAGGATGTGGATTACTTCATTCTGCAATTACCTTGAAAGTCTATTTCTTCACAGCCAGCCAGCTTGGTTATCAATATTTCTCATTTAAGCAGATTCAGGGTCTCATAATTTTGCATTATCATTTGCACTTCATTCTCGGGTGTTTCTAATCTAGTTTTTATAGAAGACAGAACCTTCTCAAAAAGTTATATGTCTTCATAAATTTTTCCAAATTTAGCTGGCAAGAAGTCTTTAGGAGCTGATGTTGGGGGATAAAAGTGGCTGCTGCATAACTGAATCTATCCTGAGGCTCCTTTAGGTTGCTCATACAGCTGAAGATGGCAAGGGTATTCAAGTTCGAAGAATGCCCATGATATAGCCTCTGTTATGGTGTGTATGATATATTGCATATATGGTATACCCTATAATAGACATATTTATCTACCTATATATTTCTCCAGAAATATCCTAAATGTAATCAGATGTGACACATGTGACAACCTAAAAAGCATCTCTAAAAGCAGAGAATGTAACAGTTCACATATATGTGTTTAAAATCCACTCTTGTTGTAAAATGGGCAATGGTGTTAAAACCACGATGTTCTAATGAGACATTAGGAGGGACTGCCGTATACGTATGAATCAATGACAGAATGGTCATGACCTTTTAGAATAACCAAGTCTGGGGTGGGTGGATGAAGTACTGATAGACTGTTAAATGCTTCTTAAGGTTTTGTGTGTTGCAATTAAAATATGAAATTGCACTTTTTCTCTTTTCTGACATTTATTTCAAGCATATGTGATTCTAGCTTTCTAAGTCCTATCAGTTATATACCGCAGGCCCAGCTACTCTGTACATATGGATTAAATTACATATTGGGACATCAGTCAGATTTTAACCGTGATGTGATGATCATCAGATGGGATTTACCCTTCTTGAGTACAAAGGCCTGAAGTATACATTAAAGCATAAAAATCCTGTTTGGAGTAGTGTTAAAGGCCTGATATATTCCCAGCAGTACTCAAGAAGATGAAAGCTGAAGTTGTTGATGAGCAGAAAATATTGTGGAAGATGAACCCTTGCTTTCCAAAAGCAGTGTCTTAGAAGGAAATCTGACAAACTGACTGCTAAGAACAGACCTCATAAACTTTATGAACTCCATACACAAGCAGTTTCATGCTTACTAGGCACTTATATGTAACTTGTTTGCCATGTTGTGAAATAATCCTATTACCATTATTTTTGAATGCCTAACTGTAACTATTTATGAATTGATTTTATCTTTTATTGAAAGATATTATTTTCTTTCATAATTTTGATGAAGAATAGCTTTTTATTTTTTTAATGAAAATATATTTTCCTTGAAAAAAATGTTGGTTCTGGTTTTTCTCAAAGGAAGGTAATATTAATCTCACTGGAGTCAAAATTTCTACAGAGGGAAACAGTTTTTATTATACCTATGATATAGTTAGAAAAAAACCCACAAAAACCAGAAAGAAATAAAACTATTAAAACATGGAAACCATTAATCAGATTTTTTTTTAATATGTTTGATTATTGTCATTTTAATCTTTTAAACATACCTTGATTTTTTGTTGCTCTTAGCTAGAACTTAGTTTATTACTTCGTGACAAAAAATAATCTAACTTTGCAGCATTTATGCCATCCTTCTTCCTTTTTATTATTGTTAAGTTCATTGAGATCTATTTTACTCAGCTCGATTATCTTCCTGGATTTGCTCCTTTTTCCTGCTTCAGAATCGAGTCATAGAATAGTTAGGGTTGGAAAAGACCTTAAGAGCATCTAGTTCCAACCCCCCTGACATGGGCAGGAACACTTCCCACTAAACCATGCCACCCAAGGCTCTGTCCAAACCGGCCTTGAACATTAATCAAAAAAATTAATCAAACACTTAAGAAGTTGCTTCACTCCGGATTTATAAACACTATATATCAAGAGTGGGCAGCTCGAAGGTAATAACTGGCATAAGCAAGGTCTTGCTCCAGAATGACGGAACAACACTGCATTTTGGAGTTGATTACTTTATTAAAAATTAGTAATCT
>JANRGW010018236.1:0-79436 GCA_024733675.1 Psilopsiagon aymara | reverse complement strand
TCCAACAGTTCCATGTCCTTTTTATGTTGAGGACACCAGAACTGCACACAATACTCCAAGTGAGGTCTCACGAGAGCCAAGTAGAGGGGCAGGATCACCTCCTTTGACCTGCTGGTCACATTCCTCTTGACGCAGCTCACGATGCAGTTGGCTTTCTGGGCTGCAAGCGCACACTGAAGCCGGCTCATGTTCATTTTCTCATTGACCAACATCCCCAAGTCCTTCTCTGCAGGGCTGCTCTGAATCTCTTCTCTGTCCAGCCCGTAGCTGTGCCTCTTTTTGAGAAAAGGCCCTTTTTTTCCTCAAAAAGCATAACCTGAGACACCACAGGTGTAAAGGACCATAAAATGCGTGCTTATCTTATTTCACCTGAAATAAAAATGGTAAATTGAACACCCACGCCTTGAGAGCATTAAAGGAGATGCTACTGAAAAGTTTGAACATCTCTGCACATTCACTACTTGAAGACACTCAAGCAGCAGTCTCAACCTGTTATTTCTGCAAATAGTATATATGCACACTACGTGAGAATCCATGGGGTTTTTTGGGTGGTGAGGTTTCTTTTTGTTGTCAGTGGTTTTAATTTTTTATGAAATGGACAGCAGTAATGCATAAATCTTAATTTCCTGAGAACTCACAGCAGAATGCATAAAATGGTATACTGACTTATCAAATGCTAATGGAAATAAAAGTACTACTGTCTCAGCCATACATATAACTATACAATGGAATTCACATATGGGTAACCACTTGGAAATGGTCAAAATCACCCTCACTTTACAGCTTCGCAAGATTTATCAGAATGATCTGTTAAACGTGTGGGAACAGTGCCAACCACGACCAAAAAACTGATGGCGATTCCTTGATACTGCAAATCAAGACTGCTGAGCAAACTTATACTGTCTAGTAGCTTAAAACACAGGTCATGATGAAAACATGTAGAAAAATACTTCATGTAAAGTATTACCAAAATTTCACTATAGGATGCAAAAATTTGATTGCTTTGTAAGTAACCTACATTACTAGACTTCTTAATAAAAATGCATAAGAAAGCTTCACAAAGGTTATAAAGACATAACATTAGAGACCTTGTTTGCCTTATAAAAACAGTCTCTCTTGCCTATTAAATATAATTGGACTCTTGGGCATACTGTTAGCAATGATTTACACAAATTAAGATAAAACCCTGACAGGAACATACTCACTTCTTTCTGCAAATTGAACTCAAGAACATAAGCACTGTGGCTGTAGAGCTCTTTCAGCTTTTTCACAGCTCAACTCTTTTGTCAAATCAAAGAAAGTACATTCAGTTCGGAAACCCTGTTAAAGCAAGTGTTTTTTTCTTGAGAAAACAGTAGAAAACTCTGATAAAATCACGGCAATTCAAGACTTCCTTCTATGTGAAGAAAGGCAAACCTTTTTCATATGTAGTGGTGCAATAACGCTGTCCAGAAAATCACATCATCACTTAAACTGTTGAACTGAGATATTAAACATCACTATCCGAGTCAGGGAAAAAAACACTGGTAAGCTAAGTGATGTGAGTCCCACCACAGAACTCTCAAATCATACTGTGCATCAAAGATTTAATGTCTAGAAAGGTGGAATTCAGCAGAAACCTCTTTTTGCCTAAGATCATGGAGTGAAACTTTTACTAAACTAAACTTTTAACACAGCATTTTAAGTGTTTCCTCTCAATTCTTAAACTAATCAAGCTGACAACAACTCTTCAAACAGTAGTGTTAAAAACTTTGTTTAAAACCAACCCTCTCTTTCTTTGGTAGCATCTTTAAATCCTTCTTTCCTCTACTAAATTTCAAAGTTGAAAGCTGAACACTTAATTTTTGATTTATTCAAGAAAAAAAAAAACAATCATCATTAATATTCTGTACCAGTGAAGTGGATAAACAGTGAAATGCGTATTAACCTCTAATTAACTTTGCTTCACTAGGATATAATTACCTTCTCAACAACCAACAAAAAAAACCCAAAACCAAACAACAAAAAAAACCCCAAAAAACAAAAATAAAAAACCCCCACACAAACCACCCCAAACAGCAACTCCAACACAAATTTTGCTCCGTCACTAGCACCTTCTAAAGCACCTGACAACTCAAATTAGTTCCATAAACTCATACTACTTACTACTACCCACTGCAATATAGAAAATTGGTAACAGCAAGAGAAAATGTAAATCACAATATAGGAACAGCCAATCTTCCTAGTTTTCTGTACCTGTCCAAAATTTACTAATTTGTCCCATTTTACCTTTTATAACACCTGAAACAAGTTTCTCAAAAGAAAAGTAGAAAAGAGATAAAATATTTGGACATCACTTCTACCTCAAATGACTGTGCACAAAAGTTGAATCAAATTCTAATCAATGCAAGATAATGAAACTTCTCTAAGCCAAAGCCTTCCTTCTGGGGCCGATGTCAGATCTCAGCAATGCAGATATTTCATAATGGGATAACAGGAAGAGCAGTAGAACACCTTCAACTGATGAATGTAGGATATCTTTGAATTTTACCACTCAGTGAAGCACACTGATTCAGTATTACACAAAAGGGCACTAAATACTAAAAATACATTCAAAAGAGTTATTGAATAATACTTAGAAGACTCAATCACACCTCCAACCCCTTAAAAAAATACCTGAAGATTAAGTTTTATGTACCAGTGATGCAAATTATGTTTATATGCATTACACCAACATAGGTGATAAGTTTCTGTAAAGAAAATATCACAACACTTTCTTGCCCAAATATTCAGAACTCAGTCATTAGGTACTTCAGAGCTAGAAAGTGAGAAACTCCCAAAATAATCCTGAAGGCATAAACTATAAACACCATCATTTCTAGCCACTTTAGGTAGCAGTGTCTTCACTAATCATTGTTTAGTTCCACTCCAAAAGAACCATAATATTGACTCGTTTGGAACTGATGCCACCCAACTGAACATTAACTGCTACTAAATTCAAAACCCCAGAGCCAAATTTCCCATCATTAGGCTTATCTAAGAACGTAAGCTGTGCATTTGGCAGTTCTACTTTGGGTTAAAGAATAAAGCCTTCAGTAAATTAGTCTTTAACAAGTTTTACTTTACTAATCTTTTGAATAAAAAATAACCATAATACTCTGGGCACAAAGTACTCTATCTTAAACTCACATTTACATAACTATAAAAATACGATCTGCTGAGTGGAAGTATTACTTTGTAAATCCTTCAGCAAAATAATAATCCTGGTTGCTGCTCCCTTACGCTGAAACCACACAGACAGGCATTTTCTTCCAGAGCTAAGTAAACTAACCAGTTTTGCCTACAAGACTGTATTGGTAACACTCCATGATACTGAAGCATTCCAGAAAATAGTGTTACAATTATGAAGTTACCCCAAACTAAACATAACTGAACTGTGCCACAAATACTGGCATTCACCAGCAATGACATGACAGGACAGCTTGAAATATTCTCAGTGCTTCTGCCCCAAAACTGGCAGCCTTCCCGTACTGCAAAACCAGGTGCCAAGACTTCAGTTGCTGCTCCACAGACCATCACCACAAGTTGTGTACAGAATGAATGCTAGTAAGAACGGATCTTTGTTTTCCCTGAGCAATGCCACAGAAGAGAATGAGAATGTGAAGGACAAAAAGAGGGAGGAATAAAAGGGGAGAGTCTAAAACCAAATAATATGGAGAGATGCTAATAATTTGAGAAACTAAAGTAACTTTTTCATTCAAACAAAAATCAAAATAATAGCAAAGTCAAATTATTCTAAATTCCCTGCTTGAATAAAAAACAGAATTCAGTGTCAAAGGGCATGACTAAGATGACAGAACAGACAGCAAGACCACTAACTGGATATGCGGCTTGCCGCCAATATAAGCAGTTCCATACGCTGCTTGGGAAGCTGCCACTGTCTGTATATGAAATTTTTCGTATCAAAGAGGTCAGCCAAACAGTAACAGTAGAGTGAAAGCTGTGGTCCACTGGAAGAGATAAACTCCGTTTCCTGTGTGATGGGGTGGAAATAAAGGAAGTGTATTTTCTCTGATTCAGGTATAGGAAATGTGGTGAAAATGTAACTGAAAAGGTTGAATAGAATAGAAACCAATCTAATCTGGTGCATCTACCTTGTAAGCAACAGGAAAAAGCAGCAAATTTTGCAGACAAGACCCTGAATATCACTGTGAGGCACCAAAGCCATACCAGCAGCCACCCCAAACCAGTCAGGTTTATGTAAGGGGTTTCAGTTGCTAAACTTCATCCAGACCATAGCCACACACATCCCTAGGATCTCACAAGCAGCTAGAACTCCAGTTACTCTATGCCCAAGTTTTGTCACTGCAAAGACTGAAAACACTTGGCCCTTCTCTTGCCTGGCAATTTGAGAAGATCTGACCAACTGAAACAGAAAACTAGTTTTCCTAAACATACTTTCTCAAGATTTTGCAGCAGCAAACTTCCACAATGCATTATAGCAGCACGGCTAAAAAACTTCAGGATGAAATAATCCACACCATGCACACTTCAACACACAAATATATCCATGTTTTGAAACAATTGTGAATTACAGCCTCTACTTCTTGCTACTAGCTTTCCCACTTGTTTTCCCACTTGAGCTTAGGATAAGATTCTGCAAGATGGAGACATCCTTTACTTTATTATAAATCCCTTTTCTCACTTCATTTTACTGTGGCTTTGGCATGACTAGAGCCTTCCATGAGCCACCTTAGTGGAATAAAATGGCAGAAAAATCCAGGAGAAAGATAACCTCACATTAGAGCTTTTCACTACTGAGAATGGGAGGTATCTGCACATACAGCAGCAGCCTCTTTTCATCACCAAAACAATTACAATTTTCGATCAGTTACAGACTTTTAAAAGCAAAACTGTTACCAACTCTTACAGGATATAGAAGAGCCACTTTATACCCCCCAAAAAAAATCAGACAAAATGTGCACAAGAAAATTCCATGTGCTCACGTATTTAAGTGAAAGGACAAGTAAGATCCAAAACCACTCCAGAACAGTGCTGCGTGATCAGTAACAAATGATTCAGGATCAGAGAAGTACCCAAAAGCAACAGAAAAAGAGAGTCATACTTGCCCTGCATATCAGAAAAAATCCAAGATGGCAGTGATGCTATATGGTTTCTCAATTTCAGAACTTTACAAACATGGATTAGGATTTTTGGGTCACACTTACAAATGCGAGCTTCTGGGCTCTGACAAAAATAAGAATTATAGAATAAATTAGAATGTAATCCAGTAATATTACACAGTGCAAACAAAACTACAATTTAAGCAGTATTATCTTGATGTCTACCTAAATCACTGCAGGGTCTAAAGATCAGCAGCATCAATGAGAGACACAACAACATCTACACATGAAAAAGAGAAATACACAAAACAACTTACAGTTAAAAAACAACCTACAAAAGTTAAATAATGCATTATTAATTAGAACAACAGGACTAGTCAACAAAAATTAGAGAAAAAATGGTTTGCATACAAAAATAAACAGCTTACACAAGTCATTAAGATTTTACAGAGGACAGTGCACAAAGGGATCCAAATAGCTGCATAAACTGAAAAAGACATCCAAATACAAAGGATATCATTTTAGTTAACCCATCACACAGCTATAGCGGCTAAATAGTATCATTAGGACAGTGCTGCAGGCATCCTCCATTCCCCAGCTCAAGGGGACAAGTGTCAGGATCTCAAAGTGTCACACCAATTTTTTTCAACCAGTAATTTTTCACAACAGGACTGAGGAGAATCATGAAGCCTGACATGACCGTAGGTCAACTATAAACAGTCTCCTAGCTCAATTTTCAAAGTACCTCTCAGTATAATGCCTGAAACAAAATACATTTTAAATCTGTAATAAAAATATTTTAGTCAATATTTCCAGTGAGCTGGAAAAGACTGGGAAACTTTGCATAACAATAAAGCCCACAGCTATGAGTTCAGAAGACAAAAATGAAGTGACACTCAAGTCCCGGGGTCCGGCACAACTGGCAGTGGCCTGAAATTAATAAACCATGCGAATTTAATTTCTGTGCTATGTTAACCAGACTACCCAAGTTCTGCACAACTTATCAGCTCAGCCACATGCATTTTAATCACAAATAAAGCAAATGTGGCTCCCAAACAATAGCTTGCCCCCTCCCTGATACTCCAGCACATCCCATCCCACAGTATGGGTCTGCAGTGTCCTGGCCAGGTGGTAGGCTAAGTGTCTGGACTTTAAATTCCTTTACTCACTAGAACACGCAACTGTTGTTCCTACAGATACTGCATAGGCTCATCATGAAGCCATTTAATATAGTCCTTCAGGCAAATTTGAATAGACTGAAAATACTATTAATAGAGAATTTTAACTGACAATTACACACTTCACCAGTAAAATCAGTTCTGGTAATACTTCAATTTTGTCACAGTAAGAAAGTTCAAAAAGTAAAGCAGATGCTGCAGTCCTGTATTTTCCATTTATCAGATGTACAAAAGCAAGCCTTTGTGGCTTAAGAGTTCCTATAAGACTAGAGATCAAGAGAGGGTAGCAGACATATGAAGCAGTACTAGAGTTCTAAAAAGCCCAACAGCTTAGCCCAACTTCTACACAGCAGGTATACTGTGAACAGCACTGGTACCTTACTTGAAAGCAGCTCCTCACACAACTGTACAGACGTGTTTCATTAGCAGCTCCACACATTACTTCCTTTTCCACCACCCCTCTGAGCACTTGTTATATGCACTCTTTGTGATGGTAGGAAAAAACCCCAAGGTTCCAAGATTATGCTTTCTAATTCTGCAGAGCGAGAACATAGGTTCTGGCCTCCTGAACAAGTGCTACAATACTGTTCACATGCCAATTACTCGAAGCAATCAAGTAGCAATTCTGGTCATTGGTTTTAATCACAAGTACCAAATCAACTAACTATGTTAATAAGGTAAATCAAAGCAGGTTTACCTGATTTTTTTGGGAGTCTTGACAGGAGTTTCTAAATTTTTATTGTTACTTTTTACCATCAGCTACTTAGGAAGGAAACAAATTCTGGGATGTAGGTTATCGTCCACTATTTCTGTTTTGTCACTGCAGACTGAATAATTACAACGCAATTTAGGTCAGGTTATACCTTAAATCCATTTTAAAATAATCAATGTAGTAGCCATTAGTGACTGTAAGTAGAAACAACAGATTAATCATACAGGAACCCTAATACTTCAACATTGTATTCAATTTTCCAAGTCCAGTCTACAATCTTTGCTTTAAAGCTGTGGAAATATACAACTTCTGAAATCAAAGCAACCATTTTATCCTTCTGATATACCTGTTTCCCAGAGACACTCTGTTAAAGTAAAATGGTTTTATTCCACTCAATTTAAAGAAAGCATTTGGGAGGAGTTGTAATTCTCTCCAGTCCCCAAAGACTGCAAATCATCTTGGCAATGCAGGCACAGAATTTTGTTTCAGCACTATCAAGGCTACAGTGCCTGCAATAGAACTTATTTTTGCAAAGCTGAAATAATACAGCAAAAATAGGACGGTTTACGTGTGCCACAGTCAGACTTCATTCAACACACCAGAAGTTTTGGAACTTGAACCAAAAGCTTCACATGCCCTTTTCCAACTGACCAATCAGCTGCAAGATACTTGTATATCTGGGATGTATCTTCAACCTGAGCTCAGGTGACAATCTATATTAGAAAACTATTTACTCATATTTATCTAGAGAAGAGCATCCAACAGAATTAGCATTCATAACCTTTTTGATCTTGATGAATTCTACATTTATGAAGAGATCAAACTAAATCCAGATATATAGTCAACATTCACAGACTTAAAAAAATATGCTGAGTTCCAGGAGGGGTGAGGAGAGGAGGATAATTAAAAAAAAACCAAACAAACAACCCCAAAAGCCAAAACAAATCGCCTAACAAATTCTGTATTGAAATCAGAATCTACTATTTCGGGCCAATGAGATTTATGAGTATTTTCACGCTCCACAAATTCAAATCATTCTAAGTACGTACCTATACTCTATTAAGACCAGTTCTGGAATTCTGAATACAAACAAGCGCTATTTATTACAGAACTCTCAATTTTAATGAGCTAAAACCATGAACATACTTCTCATGCTTTCTTATTCCTCTAAACTTTAAGCATTCATCCTAACAGCTCCCACACACAATACTTCAGTCTTACTTTGAGCAATAGGCCTTACCATTTTTTAACAGTGTCTGTTATTTTACTTTTGGTTCTGCACAACCTGTGGTTGCGTATATTAAACTGATGCAGTGCATTTCTGGATGGCTCTATGCTGCAAGTCTGGAAACCAAAGCCAGTGCAAATTTTATCTGCTAAATACATTTTTTCAGAAATAGAACTGTAAGATTTTACTAAGACAATGATATATGAATCCTTGATATCTGCAGTGGTGTAATTCCTTGCAATAATATGCTTGATTGCCTATAGGCTTCTCAAAGTACAACTCAGAAGTTTGACATGGAATTTTTTTGCAAAGAGATCATAAAATAATGCAAATTATTATTTCTCCTCATGTTACTCTTCTCAAATAAGCCTACAAAAGAAGCTGAGTTGAAAAGACAGCAAGCTTAAACTAAAGATGTTGATAAACAAGCTCTAGCAAATCTTGTTGCAGCAGATTAAATTTCTATCCTCAGCTGTAGACTATTCTCCCATCAGAAGTCACGGATCCCAAAAGCAGAGTTGGCAAAAGGGAGCATGTGCTGACACCTCAGTCACTTCAACATTAAGACTAGCACCTTAATTTGGGTTAGATATTACACTATGAACTGTAAAGACAGAGGAGTAAGCACCTATGAACTACAGCAGAGGAGCCAAGCAGGGACAGGTATAAAACAGACATCACCAAATTTGGCAAGATTTCCCAGAGCTGTAATGACAAAGTAAATTTCTGCTAAAGTAGCCAAATCAGACATTCCACTTGTCACAAATCCACCTAAAAATACAAAACTCTCCCCCAAAAGTTTCAGAAGCACAGTATGAACTGTTAAAACAATTCGAAATTAAGGCACTCATTAGTCACCTTAGATATCTTAAAGGCTGAATACGCAATTTCAAATCAGCTTTAACAAATCAAGAACTGAAGTTTGGCATGGAATTTTAATCATCACATGCAGTCACAAACTGCAGGAGTTACAAGGAGCACTAACGTACGTAATACCAAGAGAACAGTGTCAAATATCTTCTAGGATTTGACAAGTGTGTGCACTTAAGAGGGAACACAAACTAGCCTACATTTACTACTCAGCCACTTTGGTATGCAGCTGAATTCATTAAATATTTGTGTGGAAAAGACTTCAGAAATATTGACACGAAGAAAACCTGTATGAAGTTCTCACCAACAGAAGTCAAACTGGCTTAGGTGACAAAGCAAATGAAAATTCAAATCTGCAACTCAAGCTGTTGAATTAAGAACCCCATATATGCAAGTACTTAACACTTTACAACTGCAAAAGTGGTATTTCCGATTCGGTACAACTTATTAAGAAAAGTTCTTGAAATCTGTACCATGCAGTTATCACCCTAATACTTTTCTTTAGGATTAAACACATACAATACTTTATATAAGGTTTATAAATCATGAAGCACCACTGATCAGCCATGGAAACCACACTGAAGGGTTCAAAAACCTTGTACATAATAAGCAGGTCTAACTGGTCACTTCTGCAGATTGTCTCCTTCCATTCACCTTTATCTGATATTTTTAGCTTCCAAGATTCCTTTGCTTCTCTGAATATCCTACAAATTCCAAGGTCAGCATCATGCAGATACATTTATAACAGAGAGCCCTACCCAGCTTTGCACATTGTCCACTGACCAAAACTAAGCTATTAACACAATCCCTAATGAGACCAAATACGATGTTTTTGTAGACAGGAGCTCACAGTTATTGCATTATTATATTGCTGCTCTTTTTGATACTCTTTTGAGATTTTCCTGCTTTTCAGTTCCCCCTTTTTAAAAAAAACCCCAATCTCCAAACACCCCCAGCTTGTTACATGCTTGTAGCCCAGTGCAACACAGTATCTGCTCAGATAGGCTACCACATTTTTACAGAACAAATTTCAGGAAGGCATACAAAACATGGTTTCTGACTGTTTAGTATAACATAGAAAAGCCCTAAGGAGTCAGACCAATGATCCATCAAGGCCAGATCTCTTCCATCTGGCAGTGGCAACCAGAAATCCTGTTCAAGGATAACTTATGCACCCAGAAGTTTGACTGTTGAAGGACATCAGATAGCAAGTACATCCCTGTTCAGTTACGAACCATTAGATACATCCGTCAATGGATCAGCTGCCTGCAAATCTGTATAACCCCTTGTCTGAAGATGCCAATACTGGTTGCCTTCAGAAACTCCTATGCAATAAAAGCCAGTAGTTCACCACCCAGAATGTGAAGAAACAGCTTCTGCACTATCTGCTTCAAACTTATCATTTGAATCAACTGCATTGAACATCTGTGAAGTCCACTGCCTTGATGTGTTCCCTCCAAAATTTCCATCATATCAGCTTCCAACTGAAAGATTCCAGTCTGGTCAGTCTCTTCTTGAAAGGCTCCATCCCTTCATTTTTTGTGCCCCCTCCCCCTTCTTTTTTTTTGTTGCATTCTGTTGTCTACTCCCTTTAAATGCAGAGACCTGAACTGTAAACAAGAACGAAGACAGCAGGGGTTTGCACAGCTGCAATATGATGTCTCCTGTCATGTTAATGCCTTTTCTGATACATTCAGCATTTTGTGGCTTTCTGGCTGGCACTCACACTACATAAAAGCAACAGACATTATGGTTAAAGATAAGTTTCTCAACAGTTCTACAGAAATTGAGAGTCTGGTCCAATTTTATTACACTTCACAGACCCACCACACACTTGCTAAAAAATTATTTCTTGAGCTCCTGTCACTGAACTACTCTGTCTTACACAGTACTAGATAACAGTCATCATTATGTACCATAAAAAGCAATATTCCTGCTTAACTTCACTCTTATTACAGAAAAACTTCGCACTAAAATAGAAGGGGTAACTTTGAATATATCAAAGCTGTCAAGAGAACACAAGCACCAGAAGATCTGAAGAACCAGGATGGTACTGCAACATGAAAGAAATGCTAAGTATAGGCACTGTTTTACAGGCCAACCCGACCTTAAGACACGAGGCAATAACATAACAGAAAGAGAAAGCAAAAGGTTGTAAGACAACAGAATAGGAATGGTGTGATTCAGCACACAAAACCTTTGTTTCCTTCCCAATACTGTCCAACTTTCCTATCTAGAGAGACTGGAGACTACGAAAGACCTTCATGCTTGAAGGTCTGCAGAAGGAAATGATGCAAGAAAATGAGCAACAGAAAAGTTACCGAACAAAAAGTAAGTAGTCCATATTAAACCAGGAAAGATCCAAGGAAAACCGATACACCATGACTGTTCAAAATTGATCATATGACTACCTCCTAATAGCAGTAAGCTTACTAATCTAAACAAGACACTGACAGCAAAAGAGAGGAATGTTTAACCTAAAAATTACTTCATAAGCAATAAGTCAAAATAACTGCTGCTTCAAAAGATCATGTAATCAGACGCAGAGTTCTCTTTTTCAGTCAGGAAGAAATAGCTCTTCTCTGCACCTCATTCTGACCTCTCCTTACTTGAAAATTGGCAAAAGCTTAAAGAAAGCAATGACATACAAAATATGTCAAAATAACTGGTCTTTAATAGCCTTTAGCCTCTTCTGTTATCTTAAAACCATCCTCAGGATTTTTTGTTTTGGGAGGAAGGACAAGTGACATTTACTTTTTGGATTTCTGGCTCTCCTTGGGATGCACTTTAAGTCCTTAATCTTTACAATTTGCTTGATAAGCCAGTGAAGAAAGAAAAACTTAAGTAGACTAAAAAGTAGAAAAGTGTCTACCCTACTGCAGAATCCTCAGGTTATCACGTTCCTCCTCTTTTGAAAGAAGCCAAGTAACTTGACTCTTCAGAGTTGTAGCTAGCCCTCATCACATCAGCTTGAAGCAGGATGCTTTGTCAGGAAGTGGCAGGTAATAAAGTCTTGAGAGGATCATAACAACTAGATAAATATTCTATGAACAGGCAATAATCAAACTGATAATTCAATGGAAGAAGTCTACAAATCTAATAACTTATGCTTCAACTGATTTTTAGTGCTGTTTATATTCTCAAAAAAAAATAAAGATGTGAAACAGAAAAAATCAAAAGCAGTACTGCTGGGCTCATAAGTCACTTAGTCAGCCCAACAAGACAATGCTGAGCTGATCAGCTTTTATCTCACTTTAAGACACTGTGCTAATTCCTCCCTGTAAGTAATTAGGTTACTGATTTAGAACACATCTTCATTATTGGGGGGGGGGAGAAGAAAGAAATGGTAAGAGCTTGCATCATGTTTGGTTTAATTATCTTACACTAACAATCACCACCTTTAAAGACAAATATCCAGCTCCATTTCAATGCGCTTCTCTCCTGCATCCAAGAACTTCCAATACCTTTCAAACAAAATGTAAATGCCACTGCACAGCAGCACTAAGCAATTCCATCACCATTTGATCCTACAGGAACCGATTCTGCAGAAAGCACGTGATGTCTGCTAATGCTATATTCTCCCACTAACCCAGGACCAAGTTTATCTGCTGACATCATATGCCCTTTCAGACATCAGGAAGAGATTTGCTCTCTGAAAACAAGGATATACGTACCTAAGAAATATAATCAATATAATACAAGGCAATACAATCCAAACCCTCACCTGTTTGAAATCTCAATGCTTAACCTGAAAGCATGAGTTTTACATTCAGAGGTGAGAACATTAGAAAATAGGTCATATCAGAGGAATTAGCAACATGTTCTCTTAGACAGTACGTGTCAGTAATTTCTATGGTGCACAATGCAATTTATCTGTATCACAGTTTTTCTACAAAAGCAACTGGAATTTTCTTAGCCAAGGTGCATTGTATTAATCCATGATTAAGCAATCTCAAATTTCACCAGCAGTAACGGACAAATCAATGCCAACTTGATAAAATGAGACAAACAAGATGACAAGTTCTCAACCGTGACACTGCAGGAACACTGAATGATCCAATATTAAGGTCAAGCCTTAGCTTTATGCACAGTGGTACCACATTCTAAAGAAAAAGTTGCCATGACACTTGCTGTGCTGAAGAACATAACTTAGTACAGCAACCACCACACAGAATAACATTCTTTCCTCCCTAGATTTCTCCCCTGCCACACTAAAACCAGCTTCTAAATAGTTATTAGGACAGAAGTCATTACTGAAGCATATTACCTTCACTGACCTTAAACACAAAGATCGTTCCAGTTAAAGAAACACTTAGATTTGCAAGGCCAGGTTGGACAGAGCCTTGTGTGACATGGTTTAGTGTGAGGCATCCCTGCCCATGGCAGGGGGGTTGGAACGAGATGATCATAAGGTCCTTTCCAACCCTAACTATTCTATGATTCTACATTTGAATATTCATTTGAGAGATGACTTTGCTCTCCCTGCCACACAAACCAAGATCAAGATTTGCCTCCAAGGAAATGGAGAGGCGATGGGAAATATCAGAAGTGAAGTAATTTTTCTCGAGTCTTTTTCCTAAGACAACATACCAGTTATATATGACCTGCCTTCAGCCTTGAACACAGTGAACTTTTAAAGTTTCCGTATTCTTTCAGAAACACCTTATTAAACACAAGTCACTCTACGCTATCACATTGCTAACAACAGCTTATACATATATCACTGTAAATCTTCTACCTGTACTGCTGAAATGAGAAGTGACTCTTTTAGGAACCAATACACATTGTTCTCTGATCTCACAGAACACTACTCAACACCACCGGCACCTAAATGAATACTCTTCCAGTCCCTCCTTCCTGACTTTAAAAATACACACTTATCCTCGGAAACAGACTTGGAATGCACACAGCCACCTCCTAGCGCCATTACCAGGTCAAAGAGCAGCTGCTGAGGTTGCAGTGGCACTTCCTGGTTATCAAAGGTTTTTAGTTTTGCCTATTTTAGCTTTCTAGAGAGCTTCAAAATTCAACTTCTCACCATGGAAATAGGAAAAATCACACCAAGGACTCAAATAATGGTAGATGTGCATACGCAGGTATGTGCTTTAGATGCTAACATACTATTTCTTTACAAAAGGAGTACTTGACCATCCTATCACTTACCAGAAATCTAAACTACTCCCCACCCTCAACCAAAAAAGAAAACCAAAATCCACATTTGAGCATCTTTTGAATCATCTGTTATGGGCAAATAACCAAGTATGACCTTCCAACAGTTTCCCTACAAGATGAATACCAGACAAGAATGAAACTTCAGGTTTGATTTCTATTTCATTTTTCTTAAGAAAAATCTTTTTTACAGAATTTGTATCTATTATATCATTTATTGTTGAATCAGAACTTTGCAGGAAATAAGGAGTTTATTTTCTATGCTGATATAGTATATGCAGCCAATTCAGATACTAAGGTTTACGCCTAGCAACCATGAGCTTCACTGTCACATGTATCAACTGTTAAGCTTTTTGTCTAATTCTAGGAAAGGCATTTAAAAAATGAGATACACTAGAGGCAAACCCAAGTATTAAGAATATTAACATTAAATCACATAAACTATTTCTTACTCATTATTTTTCTTTATAAGACAATTATGGCCAACCAGAACAAAGACCTGTTGAAACAGGCAAATCACTTTAGGAAACACAAGGTACTAAGGTGATCTTTATATAAAAGGTAATAATTATAGGTATGTTGAAACAATTACATTTTTATATCTAATTATTTGGCATCTTACAAGAAAGCAGAATTAGATCAACAGCAACCTAAACACCATGCCACCTACTAGACTCCACAACTCACAGATAACCAAGCTTCACTCGACAATGGAAGGGACACATATTACTGGTGTTATTAAAATATCTTATACTTAACATGAGAAGGAATCACCCAAGACAGCCAAGAATAAACATAAAGAGAATGATCAGAGATTTAAGTCTACAGAATTTCACACCATGCTAGGGGAAGGGGGGGAGGGGGGAATTAAATAAAACCCCTTTCATCTACTCTTTTAATACTTTGCCTTTAAAAGGAGACCTGGGTTCATATCACAAATTCCTACTTGATCATGCTTCTTGCCAGACAGCCCCTGGGATACATACCCCACTCACTTCATTCCCAAGTGAATACTGCTCCTCAAGAATAAAACTGACTGGTGTCTGGAGGCACCTTACACCTAAACACTCATGGCCTGGCAGTTCAGGGATTCCCTTAGGGAAATGACAGATGGGGGTTCAAAATTCCCCCAAAGAGTAGAAGGATTTGAACCCAAATCTCAACATACTGGGCAGGTACTCAAACCACTTATCCATCTGTAAAGAAACACAACGTCACATCCTTTTTTTCTGGAATACAAAACAAAAAAAAAAATGTGCAAGATTTCTGTGTTTCCTGCTTCACAGTATAGAAGCATTCCTTACACAATTGTGCATTGCTAATGGTACCTCTGCTTACTTTCTGATTTTCTAATTTAACTGATGCAAGCTTTGAGAGTTATGGCATTTTTTTCTTCCTACACAGCTATGTATTAGTATGCAATTAGACAGCCTTGCAGTATAAACCAAGTCTTTGCGAGACATACACAATTTATCAGCTCTCTTTAAAAAAAACCCAAAACATAACCCAAACAAAAAAAGCCACAAACAAAAAGAAAACAACACACAAACCACAAAACCCCAAAGCTTTCTTTAAAATAGTCTGGTATATAAACTAGTCATAATTTCTTCTTCTTGCACAGAGTTCTGCTTCACACTTTAGTATGAGTTTCACTTACATTTTATCATATAACTACACTGGGAGTGCAGGAAGGAGGATATGTTCATGAAATACGTTTTTTGTCAGAAGAGTTGAACTGAAGAAAACTCCGGAGTAAATAACTATAGTAGAAAAAAATCATTTTGTCAACATGCCTGATTTTAAACCACAGTATAAACTGTTTCCACTGACTGAATTTTCTATCACAGACACTGCAGCAAACCTTTTCAAACACACAAATGCCTCTTTGCCCATTAATAAAAGGAAAACAATAGAGCACTATTTAATTGATATTTACAAGAAGTCTTGAGGTTTTCTGATGACCAAAGCAGTAATTAATGCTCCAAATACCGTAATGTCAAGCCACTCTGCAACACTACCTGTCGCACTGCAGAAGTACTGCAAAAAAAAAGCTAGCTGCTAGAACATTAAAGAATTTTAAACATGACATATGAATACAAATCCAAATCCTGTTACCTAAGAAGTAGCAGACTGTCTGAAATAGCCTTCTGCATTCTAAAACCCCAACACTGTAAAAGGAAGGCTCTTAATCAAAAGTGCAGACTGGAAAAAATAAAATTGGTAGCTGAAACAGGCAGTTACAACTGTTAGCATCTGAAGCTAAGATCCAGTCTTTGAGACAGAATCAGTATGTAAAAATGCCATGGGATTTTTAAGACCCCACAACGTCAAACTATAGCAAGAGATTTTAATTTAAATCCAGCAAATGGAAGTGTTATGAAAATATAATTATATACATGGGAAAATATGTGGATGAATATGAACTTCAGACTACATTAAGTTCTCTGCATCCATAACCCTTGGTATGAATGCGACTCTATACATTGTACTTTTACAGCTTTTATGTCACATATTGCTGTGGTAATGAAACATGCCTGACATCCCTCAATGAGTAGCTCCTGTAGATTCCTAAGGCAGCTAAATCAGTCTACTAAAGAAACATCCCGATTTACATTTCTAAGTTCAGATATTTTGAAAGTAAACTTAATAAAAATTAAATAAAACTATTATCTTTGATATCGCCTTATTCTACATGGCAAAAGCTACCACCCAGTGCTATTCCACGCATTGCAAGGCAACATGACATAGACTGGAAAGATGTAAAATCAGAAAGAACTACTTTGAAAAGTGTTAAGTGATCACATATTAACATTTAACTCCATATTAATTAATGGTTAATTAAATTTAACATTCCAGCACGCCGCTTTACAACATTCTACAATATATTTGATGCCTTATTAAACCATCTACAATACTAACCATTGGTTAAGCTTTTAATAGGTGAAATACTGAATTTGCTTGGACCACAGCATGCTAGAAAACAGTTCACATGTGTATAAACCAGACAGACTCTAAAGTGGTATCTAGACTTGCAACAACAGCTCTAAGATGAAGAAGAAAAGATGTACTACATGTGAAAGAGGACAGAATAAAACCAAGACTGTAGGACTGGATGCCTAATTAAAGACAATACAGAACTTTCCTGGTTTTGACAAATTCAGGGAAAACACCTCAATCCTTCAAAAAGTCAGAGAAGACCTTTTACAGATAGGATTCATCTGTGCACTGAAGCAGCAGACACTTAGAAAAAGACCACAGTCACTGATCATGACTTACTTAAAATACAAGTATTTTGTTCTAGTGAGTGAGTTGTGGAACTAGTTTATCATCAAATAATTCCACTATAGAAGCTTTAAGAATTACTTTTACGAGAAAAAAACCTCACAGCAGTGGCTGTTATTTACCCGTTTAAATAAATCTCGTTCTGTTCTAGGGATCTGTCCCACGTGAGACATTTAAGAACATATCATTTTAGACAGATTTTCTTTTAATATAAATGTTTTCCTAAAAGGCCAAGTACAAGTTGATTTAATTTTCTTGTGCAGTCCATCTCACCAGGCTCAAAGTCACGGCGCTCTTTGTTGCTTGCCTGAAGAGCCTCTATCACAACACGGCTACAAGCGCCTGTCCCTCAGCCAGGGAAGCACCACCACCGCCAAATACCGCCAGCACAGGCTTTCTGAAAGCGAAGGCGTGCCAAGCCAGGGCATACATTAACCACTGCAGACTACAAAATACACTGGAAGTTGCTCCTATCCAGTCTACTCTAACTGAACCCTACAAAGCTTCATAAATCAACACGAAGCGTTCTCTTCACAGTGGCACCATTTTCAAACACAGAACTACCAGAAGATCTGAACTTCAGAGCAGGGAAGCCCAAAGTTTCTCCTCTTATTAAGCCATAAGCACTCACCCCTACAACTACGCAGGGAAAGCACACAGCCAAGCACGGGAGGGTTTTCTTACAACTCCGGGCCTAGGCTCGCCGCGCCCGCCCGGGGGGCGCCCAGAGGGAGGGCGGCCGCGGGACTGGGTCTCAGGAGGCCGTCCAGGCCACTACATTCACTCCCCACGCTCCCGCAGCGGCACCGGCCCCGGGCGCCCGGAGGCGCAGGCACCTGTAGCCGCAGCAGCCAGGGCCGCCCCTCCCGGCCGGGGCACAGCCCGGGCCACCGCCTCGCGCGGCGGCGAACGACGCGGTCTCCCGAAAGCCGTCGAGCTCTGGCCCGGCCACACCGGCCCGGCCGGTCTCCCAGGCCTTCGCGGGCGCCGTGTCAGCGGGGTAGGTTTCCCGATAAGCCGAAACTCGCGGCTCCGCAGCTGGACCTGTTGCTCTCACGCCGGACTCCAGAACGCTGACCGCGCTCACTGCCCTTCTCACCGTCGCTAACACGCTCCAGCCCAGCCGACGACTGGGAGTCAGGGTCGCCCACACGCCGCAGCACCCCTCCGCCGAAACACCGCGGAGGCAGCCGGCCACAGCCCCCGCGCAGCTGCGCAGCCGCCGCCAAGCCAAGACCAGCGCCGCCCGGCCCGGCCCGGCCCTGCCCCCCGTGCCCGCTCCAGTGCCGGCCCCCAGGCCCGGCCCAGCCCAGCCGCGCAGGCGCGGAGCCTCCCCACAGCCTCCGCCGGGGCCGCGCCGGCCGCTGACTGGGCAGGGGCGGGACGGGCCGTGCTATGTGCGCGCCCCCTGGCGGCCTGGCTAGGTGCAGCCTGAGCGGTCGCAGCCGTGCTCGCGGCTGTCGGGCTGGGGTTTACCTCAGCGGTCGCTGAGGGGCTGGGGAGGGCACAGAAGACGTGGCACTGCTTCAGTGTCTCCATTCTCTCTCAGCGATGTGCCGTCTTTCTACCACAGTGCTCTCTGCAACCGGGAGTGGCACCACCACGGTAGCCCCTGTGCCCTGGACTGAGGTGGTTTGCCTGCGGGCTGCTCCTTCCTCTCCTGCCTCCAGCTGCTTCCTCTTGCCCACTGTGCTGCTGCCCGCTGTAGCTGGCACGTGTCCTCCTTGCACCTTTCTCTTCCACCTTCCTTGTCAGTCCTTCCATTCTCCTTGTAGTGTTGCTGAAGCCACAATCCAAGACTGAGTGCCTCCGCCAGGCTAGGCCAGTTGTTGGGAGAAGAATGTTTATACTCTTATCTGAGAGTCCAGTCCGCCTTCGGGAGACAGGAGGGAGGCTAAGGCAAGAAGGCACCCAGAACACTGTGTGTGGAACAATAAAGGAAACAGGACGTTACAAGTAGTTTTGCCGGGGTTTTTATATCCATGGCTGTTTTACAGGACCAGGGAAGCGTATCTTCAGTGCTGCAGTTTAGTTTGCCTTGGAGCTGAAACTTGCATTCGCACCCCTGGTTTTTCAGGCTAGCCTGCCTAGATCATTGCCTGAGGCACCAGAAGTGTTCCACATAACAAAGCTAGGAAAAAAGGCTTTCTGAGATCACTAGAAAGTCCTAAAGATATCCCTGCATTTGTCCATCTCTCCTTACTTCAGTTTAACCTTTTATATATATGTGTCATTTAACTTTACATCATTCTCCATAGTGAACTCCAGATAGACTTTGAACTTCCTCTAATTTTACTCTCTACCATGGTTTTTTTGGATCCTTTCTAAAGATAGACACAGTCCAAAAAACAACCACCAGATTCCAGAGTTTTCTTTCCTTGCCTTGTGGAAAGGCCAGCTGACCTGATACATCCTGCCCAGCTACCTGCAGAGGAAACTGAAAGCGTTGCACTTTTTCACACTGTGACTCAGACTCCTTGGGATGTCTTCTTGTTTGCAGTGTTCAGGACAGCAATGCATTGTATCTGTGTTTAACCAGTTATTTCTGTTCTGACCATAGCAAGGGTCATTGTATCAAGTGAGCAAAACTGCAGCCCTGCAGGGAATACAAATGTTAGACTGCAGAATTGTTTACTTCAAAAATAAAAAGGAGGGAAAACATGACGCTTGTAATTCATGTCTGAGCAGCACCACGCATGGTTCTTTTCACCTTAATATGAAAATGGTGAAAATTCACATAACCCCTTTTTTAGGCAAAGAACCTGAGAACTAGAAAAGGGCTTTTTTAAAGTATGATACTTGCCTAGAAGATAAAATGGATGCAAAAACCTAGCTACTTGGCTGTTGGCTGTTGCCTGTTGTCATCCTCATCCAAACTGATCGCTAGTTCACTGTTTTTTCTGTATCCAAGGTTGGGATGATCTAACAAAACCTCTGATTACAGTTTCCTTAGGCTGATGGCATTTCTCCTTCCTCTCACAGAAAATCTCATTGCCTCCAGTGCGCATGTTGACCAGTAGCCAGTTTTTAAACCAGGATAAGGGAATTGTATTTAACTGTTGTGCAACTTGTAGAGCAGAGAAGGATTCACATCAGTTTCTGTTTCTCTCCTTTGCTCTTTTCTATCTGTAGCTGGTTTTTATCTTTTGCCAGAAAGGATTTAGCTGAGCAGGTTAAGGCTGAGCTTGGGATATCCTTGCATATATCTGCTTAAAGATCTGTTTGTTTCTTTGGTAACCAATCTCCTCCTTTGGGCTTTCACAAACCCTAATATTAGCCGTGCCCAGCTGGCAAATCTATTCATAAGATATTTAAATGAGGTGTGCTTGGCTAATTGTATCCACAGATTAAAATATTCTGTTAGGCAAAGAAACTGTCATATTTGAAAATATTTCACAATAGCACATAGGATCAGCAGTGTTACTTGTGAAGACCCAGACAACCTTTCTTCTTTTAATCATTGTGTTACCAATTTAAATGGACACATCTGATGTTTCATTTTGCTTTGTGGGTGCTGTTTGGTGATATGGTGAGGATACACAAATGGCTGTGAGAAAATAATTTCGGCTTGAATTTAACAAAATATGAGAGTAATAAAAAAAAGATACAGAGAAAAAAGGCAAATGGGAGATTAAGGAGGACAATAGAAAGATGATTGGGAAACCCAAAACTTTTTAGTCTTATTTTGTTTTGTCTTAGCTAATTAATTTTTCTGTGTAGTATCCACTAAGAGCTTTTGAAGGAAATGAGAAAATTATTTACCAAAGCACTACAAACCTTACTGTTCCATCTCTTGTTCAAAGTTGTCAATTAACATTTTTAAGCAGAAAGGAGCTGAAAAGAAATATCCAAGTGGCAACTTTTGTGAGCTTAGATCTTCGAGCATTTTCATTTTAAATGTGATTTTTCTATTATTTTACTATCAGGGATTATGAGATTATTGGAACATTAAAGCATGCTTGCATTTACAGAACCAATGTATTTTGGCATCTTAATTTATTATTGAAGAACCTTCTTAAAAAAGATTGATGTATTCATTCCACAGACAAATATTTTTTAACAAAGAAAATGTTCATCTTTGATAAATTGAATTTTAATTACTGTCACTGTTTGCCAGAGAGGTGCAAATATAACTTTTGATCAGTCTAAATCTGGATGATTGTAATCAATTGAAAAGAAAACAAAAATCTGTCTCAAACTGAGGCATTAGCCTAACATAGAACAAAATGTTTTCTTTGAAACCATTGCCCTCTGGAGGGGGAATGAAAGATCACGGAAGGGTAAAAATTCCCTTTTATGTCACTAACTGAATTTATGCTTTACAGCTCAAGATGGCTCTGTAGACTGACAAAAAGAAATGGTCTGTCAGAAGAGCCACAGTGGCCACAGTGCTTATGTCAGTGAAGGCTGGGGAACTAATCCCCATCTGTCTGTCCCATCACTCTCCTCCCCTTAGCTCTAAACTCTTTATCTCTAAACCCACTGAACATTCTACAGCAGATGTACTTTCTCTTTCAACTTCATCTTGGATCCCTTCCAAGCTGGTGTCATCCTTCTATTTGCCAGAACACTTTTTTTATGCAATCCCTAAAGAATTCTTGCCTTCCTGATGTCCGACTCTGTTATTTCATCCTTTCTTGACCTGCCTGCTGGGTTTGGTTTTTGGGGGTGTTTCCTTGTTTGGTTTAGTTTGGTTTGGGTTTTGTTTTTCTGTTCTTTTTTTTTTTTTTTTTTGTGTGTGTGTGTGGGGGGGGGGTTTATGTTACTTTATTTTATTTTAAATCATCTTAATTACCCTTTCCTTCTTGATCTTTCATTCTTGCCAGATTTTTAGAAATCATGTTCTCTTTATCTCTGCTTTCATGTCTGGCATCTATTTAAATAGAATCTTTTCCTTCTGTCTCTGAGAACTTCACAGTGATTTTTCCCTTGGCCTTTAGGTATTGATAGCTTATATCTTGGATAATCACATTTAAATGTCACCTTTAACTAAATATGAAGGAAAGGAAGATCCTTCCCACTCACATGTTACCTGTATATTCTCCCTGTGTTGCAGAGGTAGTGACAATATCTCTCACAATGGTCTTTCCAGTTTGATTTATAGTGAACTGATGTCTCCTGATTATAAATCTGGTGATTGTTTTAACCCTAAGTAGGACACATGCACCAGCAGTATGAAAGAATATAATAGCAGCACTGGTCCACCTGTAGGCCTACTGTGTTCAGTACCTAGTGTTCCAAAGAAGAGTGCAATACACAACAGTCCAGACACTAAATTGACTATTAAGCAAGGGAAAAAAAAAAAAAAGTATCTCTTGGCCTCCACAACCCAGTAACAGAAACCCTGAATTTTGAAATCAATACAGCAGTATAATTTAATTTCAGCCTTCCTTTAACTAAGACAAGAAATACCAAGGATTCAAATACGGTCATGATTTTCTCTTTGAAAGCACTAGAACTATTTCTTTCTTTCTATCCAATAACATTTTGCATTCATGTTCCTCTAAGTGACTGAAACATCTTCCTTACTGTCTTCTAATATCCTTTGCCACTCCTTAATCCTTCTGATCCAAAATTGCACAACTTCAAGCAAGGCTGCAGTACCTTACAAATAGGGTCATAAATCCAACAGAAGTTCAGCTGTAGAAAAAGATTAATCTCCATAAGAGAGGCCTCCAGCCTGGGAGTACTACTCATCTCTCAGTGAGAGGTCTTAAACCCAGAAATAGGAATCAGTCCCAGAAGATGAGTGACCCAAATTAAACCTGGAAGTGAGATTGTTAATGTAACAGGTTGGAATGCTATTTCTAATACAGAAAAATAATAGAGAATAAAAATTATCTTTCTTGCCACTGTTTTCCCTTCCCCTTGTAAGTTATACTCAAATTACGATTACCTTATCTGTCTCTTTATATGTTTGCTGCTTCTTATTATCCCTTCAGTAGTTTCTCTTTGGTTTTGTATATTACTCTCTTTATGTTTGTATACCTGTGTATCTTTTTGGTATTGTTGCAGTCACCTGTGTGCCTTCCTTTGCACAACTCTCCATCTTTTGTTTGATCTTGAATACATCTGGAAAGATCTGAAAGACATATTTAAGTCTTACTGCAAAAGAAATCCTGCTTTACTCTTTATAAAAATTATTAATTTTACCATGATGCACTCTGTTCTTCCTTGATTTACCATTTGCAAGCTGGATGTATCCTAAAGCCCAAAGTCAAGACAAGTTTATGTTTGGATTTTACTGATAACCTGCTTTGCTGTCAACATGCATATACTTCTTTTACTGGATTTACCTGACAGTTTGATTACTTTGTTTTAAACTGTAAACAAGGGGCAAACCCCAGTTTTTATTGCTACTCTTCTTACTCTTTTCTTATTCTCAGCTTCTTTTCTTATTCTCATATGCATGCATAAATAAAAAGGAATAAACACCTGTAACTCACAGATCTGTGAGAAAATAGGAGAAGAACCAACAAAAAAGACAACAAAAGTTTCAGCAGTTGATACCACCTAAGGAAAATACTTAGGAGGTAAATCCGATAACATTTGTGGATTTAGATTCTCCCCAAGTGCCATTGTCTTTCCCGAAAGACAGCTTGGTAGTGGTAATTATGACAAAACCCTCCTATCTCATAATGCTACAGTGTAAAGCTTAAGCTTTGTATATTTGTCAATCAAATGTATGACAATACAGTATACTGCACATATTTTATAAACATGAAATGTAATAAATCTTCCTCTTGAAAGCAAACTAGATGTACAGTAAGACAGCTGTAAGATACAGTAAAACATAAATATCAAAATTGTCTTTTTTGTTCCCATTTTCTAAATCTTCACTGAAATAATCTTGAATGTTGTGCTTTATTAATCAGTCTTGTTTGGTACAGGTTTTCAATTTGTGCATCCCTGTTTTACTTTAATTACTGATACAAATAGATTTGTGGCCATGCTGTACGGTACCTTTAACAACATGGATGTCTGAATATGACATAAGGCACAATCACTTTCAGAATCATTCTTCTTAAAATTGTTGTTTGAATGCTCCCCTAGTTTTTGAGCTTGCTTTCAGCAGATTAAAGACAGCATCTGGGGCAGTTAACTGCCAGGCAGCATGTCTGTTGTTCCCCAGCATTTAAAGTAATGTTTAAAATCTGCTTTATTCGAATCCATAACTGCATAAGTTTTATTGGAAATATTCTGAAACTGAGACTTTTTTTCCTTTCTTTGAGAAACATGCTCAGAAATCCTTCATATGTTATTTCATCGTATGCATAAATCTGGAGTGTCATGGCACTAAGAAAATCAGGTATGGCATCCAGACCCTTTGCAGAAGTCCATGCTGATCCCAGCATAATATCTTCCCTACAGGCATAAGATGCCAACAGATTTCCATTACCATGTTTTGAGTAATGAAGGCATAGCTGCTTGATTTGTGAAAATGAATTATGAAAGATAGCACCAAAATACACTTGTCCTATGTTGCCATAGGCAAAACTGGTATACTTGCCTTTCCTAGGAAAATGATAGCAGCTACACAATTATCTTTAATGAAGAAAGAAGTTAGTTATTTTGATACTAACAGAATAATAATTTCCACATAGCTATGTGGAGCTATACAGGTTGTCTTCATTTATCCTTAGACAAACTGCAATGAGAGTTCCATACCAATCTCATGAATCTGCACCTTAACAGACAGTTGCAAAACCTGTTTTGGAATATATGTAGCATGAATACCACTCTATTTTGCAATATTTCCTAAAAAGTATAGTCAAACACATAATGCTTTGTCACTCTACTGCTTGCAGGATCTTCAATGACTGTCATTCTCCCAGTAGTAATTTTTCTTTCAGAGGAGCTGATAGACTGTAGTGGCTCACTGAGCCACTACATACTGCATACCAGTCTACTGAGTCAGCTCAGTGTAAGACTGTAAGTATGTAACCCAGCAAGCACTCATGCTGAGTTATTTTTCTTTGCTCTAGGCACAGCAATCAGGTGGCACTTTTTGCTGCATTTGCAATGCAGGCAATTCAGCCTTCTTCCCAGTATTGTAATCTGGGTAAACACAATACTCTGAAGTCGCTCATTCTTTGCAGTGGTGGCTGAGAGTATTTTAGACTGGATTCCAGTGAGCTGAGGCTAATATTTCCATTTGCATGGTGCAGCCATCCTTTGTCCCACACACCCTGTCTCTGCACGGGCTGTCAGTGTGGCCACAGGTTAGGGTACTCTGTGTGTAAGAGTGACTTTCTGGCAGCACTGACCCTGATTTCTGCAGGTAAAGGACTATATCTACCTTTCCAGTAAGTGAAGATAAACACAATGTTCAAGAGTTGTAATTATTCTAGTGTCACATTGCCACATTAATGACTTCAGAACAACTGTCCTGAGCTTAGCGGGAAACTTTGTCCCATTTACCACAGCATAAAGTCTTCATGGAAGTACTTTGTTCTTTCCTCACCTGCCTCATCAGCTTGTCTTCTGTTACGGCAAATGCATATAACTGGAGCAAATACATTTCCTTAACAGCAGTTCAGCTCAAGAACTGAAAAGAATGTGTCTCACTAATGATGTTTCTCATCTCAAAATCACTCTTCTCAAAATGTGCTGGAATATTCAATCCCTTTGTTTTGATGGATTTTAACTTTTCCCTTAGGACTGGGTTAACGCCTTCTCCGTTGGCAGGTTGTTTGGATACAAACTAAATTTCTGCTTATTAGTGTGTAGTGTAGGTAGTGTGCAATTCTTCTCCAGACATGGTATTTAGCTTATAAGGGAGGTATTCCTAATTAAATATTTAATTTATTGCATTCCATTCTACATTACTTAGTATGGTCTATAACAAGTATATCTTGTTATAAAATCAGTCATAGTTATTACCTCTGTGCTAGCAAAACGACAATTTCCAATTAATTCAAACAGCTTTCAAATGCAGTATACTCTACTTAGGATTATTCAAAATCTGTATCATGGATTTCCCAGTGTTACAAGTTTAATTTCATCTTCACTTCTAGTGTGCAAGTTTAGTGTGAAGTCACTAGATGGTAAGCGTCTTCAGCCAGTCTATGTGTAGATAATAATGAAGAAACTGTTACTGATCCTTATTTGCAGTATTATTTGTTTTTGTAGTGGACAACAGCACTTCATAAATGGTATATCATCCAAGTACTTACTGCCCTTTCAGCAGAAAATATGCTGTACAACCATTTTCTCAGGGAACACCTAAAAGTTTCTTACCTGTCAGTAATTGCTACTTTGCTCTTTTGTTAAACAGAATCTAGAAACTTTTTTTCACCATGGAAAATAATGTTGCGATTTCCAGTTATATTAAATATTTCACTCTTGTTCATGTTTTGGGCGATATCTAGAATTTGAATTTGCCAGCCCTTCCTAGTCTGGAATCTGATTGCACATGGGCTGTTCTCAAAGAGTATCGAGTTGTTTTATACTCTCAAGGAATAACAGATTGGAAGTTGTGAATTATGTAATGTCTCTGTGCTCATTTGGAGATAAGCACACAGAAAGCATTCATCTCCCATACTTAGCTATGTTTGTACAGAATTTATGCTTCAAAACTTCAGAAAATACTGCACATGCTGTAAACTACCCAGGAAAGCCACAGCAACACGTATCAAAAACAACAGCAGCAGAGGCTTAGTTTGCTTAGCGCGGAATGCTTTGTAGTGCAGCTAGTACATTCTCAGTATTCCAATAGGATAGCAATGTTTATAGTGTCTGGATAATAATAACAACAATACCAAATTCTTATACAATGGTTCTCAATAGTTCATTGCATGATGATTTTCAAAAGAGGTCTGGCTATCCTCATTCTTCAAATGAAGAAGCTGAGGAACAAAAAGTAAAAGTGATTTGCCAACACTGTTTCAGAAATTCACTGCCAGAAACAAAACCATTGTTAGTATGATTTTGTGCCCACTACCTGGAATTACTCTGCTACTTATCCCCCTGAAATGTTCTGAAAGTTGCTTGCATGAGAAACTATCCTGCCCCTATATAAAAATGTAAGCCATAGCCAGGGAGTATAAAGTTAATTCAGGTGTCTATTCTTTGCCTTCTGCTGCAGACTACAAATCTCCCTGAAAAAATAGTCTCAGAAAAATGTAGATTGCACTGCCAGGGATCAAAATTTTATTTGCTGTTGCTAGTTGTGAACTAATACAGGGAAATGCAGAGTTTGTATTTCAGTAATAATTGATTGTAATAGTCAGAGGTTATAAATGGAATTGAAGTCTGCAGGGGAATTTTTTCTTCTGTGTGTACATCTTTTCCTTGTTCCAACTGCATCTGATATCCAGGATGCTTTGCTTTATTTTCTTTCATTTCTTCTTAGTGAAAAATGGCCCAGGTATTACTTGAAGCAGCCTACTTGACTTACTGTCACTCTTTAAATTTTCTGAAAAGAAATATGATGAGCATGAGGAAGACAGCACACAAAAATAGAGAACGAAAAAGAAGCATAAGGAATCAAAAGAGCAAAGGATGGAGAAGATAAACATCCATCAAGAACCACAAAGAAAGAACTGATTTGCCAGAGGGAATTGAATTGCCTTTGTAGGGAGTTCATTAGAATTTGTGCTCTGTATTCCAAACTGGCCCTTCCCAGTCTCTCCCATGCTATTCTTCCTCAGTCACTCCTACAAGGCGTCTCACCTACTCACCCTCACAGCAGAAATCATCTTTAGTCCTTGCAGAACACTTGAAGGTGTAAAAAAACCCTGTGCATAGCTGGTGTCTGTTGACATATTGTCACACTTCTCAGCTGCCTGGTGGTTATGTGAAGATAATTTCTATTCTGGAGACAGACCAGTAGTTGAGAAGAAGACAAGAGAGACTGATGGTCTAAGGAAGCCCATGAACACCATACACTGCATTTGCTTCAATATGGCAAATTTGGGAATTGATAGTAGGATGCAGACTGGGAGAAGCATGACCAGAAAAGGAAGGAAAAGAGCAGACACACAGTTACACAGGAGGTGGAGTAAATCTTTGAAGGTACCACTGAAAAAGGAGAAGAGGCACAGAGTAAAGTTGAAAGAACATAGAAAGTGAGAAAAAGAATAATCTGGAGCTAGAGAAGGTGAACAGGAAAGCTGATCAGAGGGAGAGCTGAAAAGTAAATGACTGGGGAAAAGGAACAGAGAAAGAAGCAAAGATGATAACAGAAAGAAAACAATGGGAAATATAGTTAGATATTTTTTCTTCCCTATAGAAAATACACTGCAAATATATGACTACAAAGTTTATATAAAAAAAAATGTTTATATAGAGTACAAAATGGGCACTAAACTCTATGGTGGAAGTGATGGGAATAAATAGGCAGGTCCTTTTACCTCTATGCAACAAATCTGAATGCTGGATTTGACAAGACAGGCTTTTATTTCCCCTGAATGATATTATGATTGTGTGCACATAATACGAAAATATATCAAGCATTTCTGTTCTGATTGCTTCACTATTTCTCCATTATTACAGTTTTCACAATGAAATCGCAAGAAACACCATACTGTAGCATGAAGCCCAAGTAAAATATAATTTAGGTGTTTGGCACTGTATGTATGTCACAGACAATTTAAAAATGCAGAAAATGAATTTGAAATAAAGAGTATAATAATCTAGGACTTTGCACAAATTTGTTATTACCAACTAAATAATATGTCATTATTTGTCTCCCTTTCATGTGGAGTGCTGAAATAAATTATTTGAGCATGCACTAATTTCTATCACCTCATAGCCCATTGCTTTCTTTCAGTACCTCCAATTCAACTTAAATGGCTATTAGGAGAAAAAGAGTGAAAAAGAATATAACAATGAGATATTTAAAATTATTAATGTACCAAAGGGTATGTAGAGAGAGATGCAACAAGATTTTAAGTCAGATAAATGTGTTTTAGTGGAGATGTGTGCACACAAAGAGAAGATATCATAAACTAAAATACTTTTTCTTCCAGGTCATAGAGATCACTTTAAGATCACCAACTGGCAATTCGGGTAGTGAACTGCATGCAGCCCACCAGCCAGCTACAAAGAGAAGCACAAAGGAGAATCATGTTCACAAAAAATGATGTTGAATGAACAAGAGCTTGTTCAAACTTTTATGACTTAGTAAAATGAAGTATGCAGAGGAAGACCATAACAGCTTTTAAGGGACTGGTTAATTCACAAGCATAATGATTATGTGTATAAATGTAAAGTAAGTGGCATTAATAAGCTAAGGGCCTTCAGTTTTTGTCATTTCTCGGCAGGTATAGATAGTATAGATAGATAGCAGTGTTTAATCACTGACAAGAAATGGAGACATATAAAAAAGGGGAACTGTGAATGCTAAGAAAGACTGTCTTCAGGTGCTTACTTGTTCTAGCTAGATATTCTGTAGACATTTTGCAGAAATGCAGGATGTCAGAAAGGATGCTAATGCTAACTGCAGTGTGACATTGTGGAAAGTGCTCTGAAACATGCCCTCATTCTGCTTGAAACATGACTCCAGACATCATGCTAGAGGACGCTGCAGACACACTATCTGGAGGCAACTTCATGCTCAGACATGGGTTTTGAGGAAGCCTTACAGCACACCAGCAAAGGAGATGTGGGCCAACATTATGAATTTGAACTGTCTAGGCCTGCAGCTTTCTTACCCTTTCCACCATCCTGGATTTTATCTGATTTTGCAGTGAAGTTGCAATGGCTGCCATCAGGCAAAGGCCTTTCTAGAAGAAACCTGATGCCGAATCCAGGAAGGTGAGATGTGATCACAGCAGGAAAAGAGCAAAGCGTACCTTCTAATAATATGAGAAGAGCTGATCTGTTTGCACATATTCTTATTTGTGGATATAGGAATATTTGTCTAAGGAACTCCCAGCTCATGAAGTTTCAGCTTCTCTCATCTATAATTGAATTAGGAATAGCAACGGGGAAGCAAGTTGGTATTGGAAAAACCATCATACCTGGAGTCTGTGTTTTCTTTTCCCTTTTTTTCTTTGTTGTGCTCGTCCTAAAAGAAAAAAAAAAAAAAATCTCAGAAGAAAACCCCAAACAAAACCCCACAATGCATTACCAAGAAACTCAGGAAAAAGTCAGCCTTGTAATATTGCTATGTACCAGGATCAGTATTACATAGGTGCTATATGATACAGTAAGCCTTGTTTTGAAGTGCAGGCACACAAATACATGGAGATACTTGAATGGTGTAGACTGCACTTATATATAACAGCACTGAAGCACTGAACATTCATACACTTCTACTTGGTTCCTGTCTGCGTGGACCCAGTATATGGGAGGGTGGGCAGGGGGCTTTCAAAAGCCCCTGGATATCTGAGAAACCAAAGTCTAGGTACTTGGAACCCCCATCCTGTATTCTTCAGGTTCCTAATCGATTAAAGCATTGGGAAAATCATAGTAATCCTGAAAAAGTGTTGCAATAATATATTTTTTGAAGACAAAAAAAATGACACATTTTACTTTTCAAAGTCAGCAGCAGAAATTAAGTATATTCGATTCATTTTCCAAGCATGCTTACCTAGTTTTCTTCTTTTCTGAGCTTTTGCTCTTCTTTATATCCCAAGAAAGATTCATGTTCTTTGACTGCATGGTGATTTCCTGCCTTGCTGGTTCCAGGTTGTTGCAGAAGATTTCTCCTTTTATTCCACTCTCTTCTGTGGGTTCCACTGTATCTGAGAGAGGAAATTTGTTGGAAGAGATTTTCTTAACAACTTCTTCCTCTGCTTTGGGGTTCGGCACATCTTGTGGGTCATCCCTCTTAAAAGAAAAAGGAAAGATTAACAGATATGAGCAACTGACATAAAAAAAAAAAAAAAAGAAAAAGCTGTGCACAGGCCTGATGAGCACAGCTGGAACTTTGATAATTTCCTATAGGCCCTTATATACTAAATATTCTGCTGCAAAGGGGTGTCAGACAGACCATCCAAAGGAAATGTGATATATTTATCTAGAAGAGAGACTCCTCTTTCTCCTGCATTATTAGTTGGTTGGTGATTATTGGCCTACAGCTTTGCCTAGAGGTGACTATGCAGCCGCCCACAGGAGTAACAGGTCCAAAGCTTAACCTCTGAGATTTTTTTGTGGCTTCATCTCCAAGTTCTCTGCTTCTGATTCATGTCCAGAATAACTTCATCTCTAAAGTATTCTCCTCTTTTTGCTCATATTCAGAAGCTAAGAACAGATCCTTGCTTTCTGTTCTGTCCAGATTTTGAGATTGGTCCTTACAAAAATCTTTCTAAGCATCCTGCTTTTAGGTAGCTGAGGCAGAGATACTTGTTTCTCATATGCAGACAGTTTTCTAGCTAAACAGAAAGAGCAGGGAGGATGTAATAATCCAAAATTAAAAACTATCAGTAGAAAAGTCAATAGTGAGTGACAGCCAACACCTCAAGGTATTGAAACACTGATGAATGTGACTGGAAACATAAGACATCTATTCTGTAAAGAAAAATTGAGATTCCATGACTTTTGTATGCTGAATCACTAGTAGTGCCTGCTGTACATGCCAGCTTATGTCCAGAAGTTGGAACAAGGGTCTATTCTGACATCAGGTAAGAGAGAAAGCAGAAAACTGAGAAGAAAGGTGGCTATGTATGGATATTTGAAGCAGGAAAGTACAAATTAAGAAATTTGATAAGTCCTATACTTACTTTCTTACAATCTATGCATTCTTGATATAATCAGTATGGTTAAGTCTGTATGGTTTCAGCAAATCTAATCTGAGTATGTTAGTTTTCTGCTAGATTGTTTTCAGTCATCTGTTTACCTCATCACTGATTTTTTCTTGAAAGAATCATCTCTCACAGTTTCCTCTTCTCTCAAAATGATATTTTTCTAATTCCCTTTTAATTTTTCTGCTGCACCTACACAGAGTTGTTCCTTGTCTGTGTACACGCAGCATTAAGCACTGGCCATGGGATTTTGTTTTTCTCTTCTTACTGTGGACGTGGCTGTGCTTGGCTGAGAGATGAGCCAGCTTGAATGGAAACTAAAGACTCACCAATACCTGTGCTGACAAAATATTTGCTTGAAACTTAGGGGAAATAGTGTTAGGTAATGTTGAGTAACATCATTAACCACCCAATTGCTTTCTAAGTGTGACACTAAGGTAACAGGTCCCTTCTGTACTATAGTTAAATTTCTGTATGTGATATTCTGTTTAGGACCTGAAGCATTTTTGCTGACGCTCACTGTTCTCTTTATTTCTCTCTTAGCTACAGTGAGCAGCTGCCTTCTGCCTGCCTGCTGTAGCATTTCCCTCAAGAACTTTCTCTTTCTGTCCTTTGAATTGATAAATGACTGCCCTCTTTGCTTAATTAGTTGTCAGTCCCTGCAGGGGTCTCAGCTGTGCTGCCTCTTTCCTTCTCTGCTTTTTTTTTCAGTGGGTTGTAGAATTCAGTCAAAAATAACTATTTAAGAACATATCCCCAACTATGAGGGAAAGCTGAACACCAAACAATAAGTAGTATGCTATTTACTGATTCGCAAAAATTTAGGAGGGCGGTGGTGCACCTAGCATCCTCGCTCCCATTGCCCTGAAATTCTGCAGGGCGTTTACAAGCCAGCTATTTCAATAAACAGAACTGTAGCTCCTTCAAAGCACTCAAAAAATTTGACTTGAGAGATTGTTCAGAATATGAGCACAAGCAATACTTTCTGATTGGTCAGCTTGAAATTTTCATATCTGTTTGCTAAAGACTGACCTTTTCTGATGGGTCATTTGAGCTGGGAACTTTCTTGGGACACATGTCAAAATCCTTGGATTTTACATTTACTTCAGTATTGCTGATGTCTTCAGGGGGTTTCAGGAAAGAGATGAGCTGCAGCCACAGGTGGAATAGGTATTGTTGCTGGTCTGGTGGGGCACAGAGCTCTAGATAATAGGAGCGGCCATTTACTAATTTCAACATGAGATGGTGATTAACTGTGCTGTGGACAGAGAGTTCCACAAACTTCAAGGGGAAGAGCCTATAAAAAAAATGGGGAAACTCATCATTAAACACAAATGGAAATTTCTTTCAAAGAAGATATTGTCTCTGTCAGATCTACATTTAGAGTAAGACTGAAAGCGATAAATCGGAATAGGGATGATCTGCTGAGTGGATTTGGACACTCTTCTAAATGCCCATAGCTAATTGTGGAAGAAATGCTGAGCAGCAGTGTGCAGAATGGAGGTAAAGGAAGTTGGCATCTCTACAATGTCTTATTCCACTACCTTATTCCATTGCAAACCTGTACCCGTAGTCTTCCTACCATCTTTCAGCTTCTAATATATTTAGAAAGTATTAAGTATTTGTAATCATCAAGCTATTTATACACATGTGGGTAGCACTGGCCTAGAATTATGACTGGAGTGGGGCCTGAATATTTGTACTTAAGAGTTTCTCCTAGCTTTATAGTGTTAGTGCCTGAACAAAGCCAGTGCAAGTATGAAGTCTGTTAAAAAAATGACCTTTAAAAGAAGGAGAATGCTGTATGGAAATAGGAAATACATTCATATTTCCTATTTATTCTAAGAAATATTTCATATTTCTTATTAATTCTACGAAATACTTAACCCTTCTCAGTGCTAACTCACCTGGTAAGTGCTAGCTGTTTCATGGGGAATGGCGGCTCTGAGAGCGTCCAGAAGTTTTTCATACTTTCCTGGGGGAACATGGACACCTCGCATGCTACCAGCATTGCCTCAGGCATTAGTGAAGTGGGATTGGCAGGACAGATGCCGATGGTCACACAGCTGGGTTGGTTATGGATGGAAATTGGTTCTCCTCTTCGGTTAACCTGAATAACAACAAAAATCCCCATCAACACTAACATTTGCTGTATGATCTCTCAGAGAATAAGCTATCAATACAATAAATAGTGTTTTGGCTTGGGGGCCCTACAGCTTATGTATTGGATTGGTGAGGATAGAGGAGAAATTGGAATAATGAAACAGGAATGGATGTGAATGAAAACAAAGGAAAAGTTGAAAAATTATAAAGGAGGACTGGAAATCACTAGCTCTAATGTAGTCCAAATAATTTGGTATCTGATTGCTGTGGTCAGAAACCTCTTGAGTACCATTATCTGTTACTGTAAATATGATGGAAGAGGCACTCTGTTCTGATGACTCACTGTCTTTGTCAACAATACTGTGGTATTAATGAGACCTGGTTATGAACCAGGGTCCTGCTAGGTGCTGTACAAACACAGGAAGGAAAATGACCCAGGTAATTAATGTGTGAGACTTGAAATTACAGAAAGAAAAATGAGAAAATACAAGGAGATAAGAATAAGTTGATAGATGTGATCAAATCACATTTGATGTACCATTATCAGGATCTGGTTTTAATAGCCAGAGAAAAAGCATGTCCTGAAAAGAAATCTGCGTGAGGATAGTGCATTAAATTAGTGGCTATCCGGTAGAATCTACTCCCACGTGTGAGAGATAGTATGTAAAAATGATCAAAGGCTTTTCTTTTCTTCATTCCATTTTAATGTAAATGAGTCAGCAATAGAGAGGTTTTCTTGCATTGACTGGTTAGAGCAACTGCTTCCTTGATAGTGAATGTCTGATAAATAAGGAAGGGATAAATCATGAAGTACTTGAAAATGGGGACTCATAACTAATTAATATTCTGTATGTGTATCAACAATGCAAGATTGAATTAATTAAGGCAACACTGAAGGATGTTGCAATTATCACGAAGTGAAGTAATGAAACTCTATGAAATCAGAGCTGAGATATATCATGTAAATAGAATTCAGGTATTTTAGACCCACTGTGAATGCAATACTGTAGGCGTGTAGACTGTTGCCACATTCTTGCAGGGTTCTTTGGCCAGTGCTTAGGGTAAGTGACAGGCAGGGTAGGGATATTGCATGCAAGGGTACTACAAGATGCAATTGAGGGGGGATTACCTGGGAAAGGCTAGCTGCCATGTAGGTTTGATTGAACTGATGTTGATAGCTGAAAACATTAATGAGATAGATAGCACAGAACCAGGAATTTGCTAGAACAGTCCTAGCTGCTGCTACAGGAAGGAGTGAACTGCTGACAAGGAAGGGTGAAAACATCACTCTTTCTTCCTTCTCTAATTTGCAGCATTGCTGTCAATAGGTTTCTGAACTATTGCCTTGAAAGTATGAGCAGAACGAGTCCCGAGGAGAGGGGAAGCATATTCATGTGTGTGAGGTGGACAGAAAGTAAGAATAGTGAGAACAAATGAATGAGAAATACCTGTTGGGCTGAAAGAGGGGGAAAAAAGGTAATAATTGCAAGCAATTTTAAGTTAAGCATGCCAAATAATTTAATTTGAATGACTTTTACCTGGACAAACTTGCTTTCTAAGACGGGATCTGAGATACAAGGAGCATATTCTCCTTGGCTAAGAAGTTTATGGAGGTCACCCATAATGGATGCCTGACTTGAACAGATGGTCTTTAAATCAAACTTGCTATTCATTTTGCCCCTCTACAAAACAAAAATAAAATTACAAGTTAAAGGGAATAGAGATCAAAAGGCTTAATTGTCACACCCTCCCCCCCAATAATTATGAAAACAAACATAATCCTTTCTAATGGGCTTTATTATACTAGCAAAGAGCACAACCTCCCCCCCCCAACATACATTTTTAAGAACATGAAATCTCAGTGCAAAAGGGAACTTAGTAAGGCTTTCTCACAGCTCCTGACTCCTCTTTTACTATTCAAAGAAGGGCCAGTGACTCTATAAACACTAGCTTACACATGCTATTCTATACTTCATTATATACTTCTTGTTTACAAGTAATTTTATATATTTTTGTCACTGTTAAGATAACTTTTGCATTTGCTAATAACAGTAGAAACCCTCAAGCTGTTCTCAGTGCTACATAGTGATGTCTGTATTTGCAGATCTTGAATCACATGTTTTTGCCAGGAGTCAAGAAGAGGGCAGGACTTAAGAGATGTTCTGAAGTAGAAATTCTCCAGCAGCTGACCAGGCTGACTTTAACACAAAAGCTGGAGAATAAGTAACATAATATTGATTGATTCATTGAGGGGAAAAAATAATATTCAAGGCTACTCATTAATTAAATTTTGTACCTCTTCATTAAACAGCTAATTTCTATTAACCTAAGTAGATATGAAAGTCAAATTATTTGTTCAGTAAGTGGCAGAATGTCAAGAATAGAAATACCCTGCTACCAGGCTTTTTAAAAAAATGGAAGTAGTAGACTTCTACATCCAATTCTTTTCACTTATATTACTTTTTACCTTATTTTACTTAGATCAATCCATTTCTTACACAGATGAGCACGTCTAAGAAAAGAGAGGGCACTAGTCCCTTCTGCAGAGCTTGATGGAATTTTCCCAGCACTAGAAACCAATGATTGGCAGCAGCATCATGCACAGGTTTGATGATATTGTTTCCCTGCTTGAGTTCCTTTAAGAAGTAATGACATGAAGAGAAGTAGTAAGTGAAACTGTGCACGTGAGGCAGCAAGTGTTGTTACCGGCAGCCAGGGTACTTTGAAGAACTTAGCCCCATCACTGCTGACATCATAATGCTGGTTGAGCTCCCATCGGTCCTGGCAGCAATTTCATTTCATGGTTGCATCAGGGCATAGTGGTAACAGGTAGCATAGATTCACCTGTAACAGAAGAACATCAGGGGCATGACAACATCAGAGGTTTTTGCACAGGTATTATCCATGCCACACAGGCATTATCCATGTCGCACAGGCTGCCAGGGAACAGCAGCATGGTCCGCTCCATGAGGGATGAGCTGAGAGCCAAGAGTGACCTCATCAGAGGCATTGCCTTGAACAGTCAGGGCATAATCCTACAATCCTGAAGAATTCAAAGTGAGTGGGCTGAGCAGGATGGTGGTAATAGGTTCTACTAACAGACACAGACAAGACAAGAAGCAGAACCTGATCTGGAGTCCATCCTGAGACTCTGTTCCAGGAATCCAGTCAGTAGTAGCAGGAGGCAGGACTGGAGCCAAAACTGTAATAAATGTCCAAGGAAATCCACCCGGGAATCAGAGCTAGCAAAAGATACACATATAGCCTCTCTCTCATAAGAGCTACATGCCTAAGCCAAGGCTTATGTGTAGCTCCCAGAACCATAAGCAAGGGGTACCGGCTGGATGCACCTATCAGATGAAGCTGGTCAGGGCAGTTAGGGCCTATTGGTGCACTCAGGGCCCTGGCCTGAGTGTTAATGAGCCAATTTAAAATGACACTTGTGGTCATGTGTCTTACTCTGGTTTGTAAAGTTTATCTTCTCTACATACATTCTTTTACTGGAGTAACCTTTTAGATCACCCAGGTTATATCATAATCAACCTATGATATAAACTCATCCTTTTCACCTTATGTGATACCACTGCTGCTTCCAGCCTGACATTTGGATATGTTTCAGGCCATGACTGAGCACCAGGCTGGTTGAATCATAAACAATATTGCAAAATGGGGATTATGTTGCCTGACAGTTTGAAGAATTGCTGTGCAATTCTTCAAATTTCTTGTTTGAAGAATCTCCTTTGCAGGTACACAGCCTCCTTTGGGTAGGTATACATACTCCCTTGCTTAAGCAGGTCCCACCATAGAACAGCTTCTGGACTGTCCAATACTACTATGCACTGACATAGCAATCTTCAGTAGAAATACTTTCTGTTCTCTTCACTATTCAAGAAAACTCTGATCCAGCATGGAAAAGAAAGGTGCTTTTCTTTCCCAGCTTGGTATCAGCCGTGGAATATACATGGCAGAGAAGGATAAATAGCATTGCTTTACAAAACCACCACCACCAAGTCCTTTTCAACCCTGAATTCCTGTTCCATCTCTAGCCAATGGAAATATAATTACAAACACCACCAAGAGTGACTGAGCTGGAGGAGACTGACTCCAATGAAGTCACAGCTGTTGCCTAAACTATTGAAGGTGTAAGTCTGTCTACCTATCCCATACACACATACACTCAGCCCTTGCTTGAACTGTGCAGTAAGTGTAGTATGCGGATACCAGAGGAAAGACAGCCTGAGCTAAGACACACTTAACAAGCAGTAGAGCCCCAAAGACTATGGGTTTTGTGGGGAATGAGGGAAATCTAGTAGTCTCATAGAAGTGAGGCTGCTGCAGCAACATGCCCCCAGGTGCAACCAGCAATAAGGCTGAGCATGTGTTCCCTCCCAGGATGTACAACACAAACTCACACACAACATGTATACAGTACTTGCACAAACACAGCACCAAATGCCTTATCCTGTTCCCCTCTCTGGCTGATCAGGTTGAAGTATCAATATTATAAGGTAAATAAGGTAAAGTATCAATATTGTAGCATAGCTGGTAGGTCACCCAAGGTCTTTTCACACAACAGAGAATGGATGCTCAGCTGAGGTAATCAGTGCAGTCTCTATTAACAGATTAAACTAAAGGTAGCTAAATTAAAGGAAGCCACTCATTTACCATCAAGAAGAACTGTGGATGGATTGCTCAAAATTAATGAAAGTGACTTAAAACAGATGAGGAAATTCAAGACAGATACTTGATACATAATCTTACTATAAGATTATGCCAGCTGGATGAATTAGTCAGAAGGCCCAGTGTGTATGCTTCTAACCATGATCATCCCCACATACACGTACACACACAAAGAAAATGATGTAAAAAGAAGAAAACTACAAATGTTGGAATACCCACCTTATCTTCACTCACTGCTGGTATTGCTTCTTGTTAACTAATTTACTATTCTGATTGTGCTAAAGCCTTATCTAGAGAAGTAAAAATAGTGAAAATATTCCTTAAAATGATTCCATTTGCAAGTCTCAAGCCTTGAACCAAAATAACCACATACTTGAAGATCCCTTTGTCCTTGATTTTTTTTTTTGAAGCTTCCAACCTTCCCTGAAACAGTAAATTGGGAATGTTAAAAAAGTAATTTGAATTTATCTATCTGTATCACAATTATATTCATTTATATTACAACAACCAAGGCAGATTCTTCAGATTTTAAGCTTGATAATTGAGACCTAGTTGTAAAATGATTTATTACACTTCTCCCAGAGTTACTTCTCCAATATATGCCATGGCTTTCAGTGTTAATGAAGACTGGGCTGTTTGCCTCTCTAGGAAAATGCAAAGTCTATTTTCCTGCATAAAACTTTGACCACTGGTCAGAGGCCATTACATAAAAGATAGAGTAGCTAAAGCAGTTTATGGTATCTCTAATTTGGAAAAATATACCTTGATTAACCTCTAGATATTTTACTTGTTACAGCTGTAATGAAGAGTTACAATGCCGAGATACCATTTGAGATACAGTTTAAATGCAGCCCAGTGTTACACACAGCATTGTGCCAACTCTTCTCAGACATATTTGTTTGTGTAATGGTTTTAATGTAAACCAGACCCAAGTATTTCTGGCTGGTTTCCTCACATTTCTCTTTCATCTTTGCCTAAAATTTCCAATTGCATACAATCTCCCTCAGGTGGCTGTTACTGATGTCCTTTATACATTTCCAAGTTTCATTATATATGCTGCCTGTAATATTTTCTAACTATATAATAACCCTTTGGATTATAATAGGCAGTGTTCTATATTATTTCTCAGAGATAAATTAACTCTTCTCTCTCTTCCTTCTTCTGTGGCTTACAGTATTGGCACAATCAACACAGGCTTTCATGAATTTAACTTGATACCATCCTGCTGCTACATAGAGAGATCACAAATGTGGACATGTACTCCAGAACACAGAAATAAGATCAGCAAGTTCTGTTACTATGTTTGTGAGTGATCAGCCCCTGGAGTATCTTTGAACATGGTGTATGACCACCACATACCTTCAACCTTTGCAATGGCCTGTGCAGGGAGTATTCAGGCTGTTCCACAGCAAATAACGAGTTTGGTTTTAAAACCAGCCACAGGGATGGCCTCTGTGGTTACCACAGAACTACAGCTCTGCTCCACTGTGGCAGTCAGGGCTCAAACCCAGTTTTCTGTGTCCTCCCTGAATAAGCCTCCAAAACCAACCGCAGACAAATGTTTGGCTTCATGAGTGCAGCTGATGGGATAGCATTTTACCCCTGAACTCCAAGAAGCAAGGTGTTGTAGGGCACTGATAGGGTCTTAATCCCAGATGAAATGTGAAATTACCAAAACACATAGTCTGTCAAGGGCCGAAAAGTCCCAGCATCGCATGGAAATAATAACAAAAAAAGAATGCTCTACCAAACTGCACACAGTGCAGCTCAAGGGCTGTTCGCAACTGCTGTGCAATTCAGATGGGAAAAAAAAGTATTCTCCAGCTTTGACTAGTCCAGTTGTAATCTCCCCCAAATGCTGATTCCATTTTGTCCTTTGGGAGGTGTGAGTGCTTACTCTGTATTTTCAGTTGACTTGTGACACTGATTGTACATGAGGGATGAGCCCTAGGTTCCACATACTATTTCCTTACTGTCCTCTTCCCCACCCCAAATACCCCCTTAAACCACTACTTTCTTGGTTCAAAGAACAAGTCTAAACAGGTGAAATTTTAAATAATGACTGAGGATTTTTTTTATTCATTTAAGTTTCAATATCATTACAGAAAATGTTATGGTACAGAGTTGTTTAACATTAGTTTTATTTCTTTGCTCATTTAATTTCCACACGAATGCTGGTAACACTAATATCTGTACAAGATCAGTCTTTGATTTTTTTTAGTTTTCAGTTCTGTACATTTTTAAATGTATTGGTTAAAAAGGCTGTCAGCACTTAAGGAAGCAATTTTTTTGTTGAAATAAAAGGTATCCAGTTACTGCCCAAGAGTACTGAGCTGGGTGGCTGCTGGGACAAGAGACATCCCTGAATGCGCAGCGAGGTGAGAAAACCTCGGGGCTTCATTGGATTCCCAGTGCAGCCACTCCGCTTTTGGCACTGTGCACATCAACACGAGATACAAGATAAAGAACAAGCAGAAGCTCTCTGTGAAGCAGTTATGAAGCATACTAATAAGGGAAGTCCAAGTGTTGTCTACGCTAGTATAAATAAGCAGACAGCCTTGTTTTAAGAGCATAAGTAGTTGTATCTTAAAGATGAGGAAAAACACAAGTTCTGCAGGCACCTACTGCTGTCTACTAAAAGCTACCGCTATTAGAACTAGCATTGAACACACAAAGCAATTGCAAGGAAAGGAAAAAGTTGCTTTGATATAATCAGAATAAATTTCTTTGTTAAGATTTGTTTTAAAGTTTTTTTTTAAAAGGTATTTATTTAAATTCCATTTGAAATATAATTCAAGATGTTGACTATACTGATCAACTTTTATCCAAATCAGAAAAACTAGCTGTGCCGTTGCATATTACAGGATACAGTCAATGATATGTGGACATGCATCAAAGCTTCGCACTTGCTGGTGGCATCATAGCCTTCCAATGACCATGACATCCACCACCTCCCCCTTGTGAAGTTCCACATACTGCTCTGTCTTTGGAGGTAGCATCAACAGTCCATTGGCACTGCGCATACTCATCAGACGACTGCTCATCTGATTCCCTACAGGAGAGTGAGAGAAGAATTTCAGTTATGTTTTCCACTATTTTCAAATGCTGCAACAAACCATGCGAGAAACAAGAGCTGTTCTTATGAAGATGTTCATGGTGCTAATTTATTCGTAAAGCTGGGAACTGTTACAAGGTGGATGGAAACACAGAATTCTGCAGAGAATTAGTCAGCCTTTCTTCACCTTGGTTCCCAAAACCATCATTCCTGGTGCTGAGTGCTTTCCTATCTAGCCTTCTGCATTAGCTATACCTTATATCTCATCATAGTAAATTGCTTTTTTGTTGGAATTTCTAATTCTATCAAAATGACTCCATTTTTCAATTTGTATACCTAATATGATTGTAGAAAGACTAAAATCAGCACACTGTAGAATATTTTTAATACACTGTTACAGAGTAAATAGAATGCATTCATTCTCTCTGAATAGTCTCATTTAGCATTATTAGGTTAGCGCTAGCAGCTGAAGTAGCTGAAACCACAAGTGCTGATGGAGAAAATTTTTGATAAGACTAGTGCTGCTAACATGGAACTAGCTGAATCTGGCAGGTGTAAGCAGAATGAAGAAGATAAGGACCAAGGAAATAGCTCCAAGAGAATGAGGCAACTTCAGAAGAAGGCCTGGTGACAAAGAAAACCAGTGAGAAATCAAGAGATGGCCAACCAGAGTTAAGTGATTGGACGTGGGGATCAGGTGCCACATGGTATGGGTATAATTGGAGAGCATGATCTGGGGTAGGATTCCCCCTCCAGAGGCACCCAGCTTGAGCTGTGAACTAGCAACACAGGAACCTTCACTTTGACATCACATTTTTCAGTGTAATCCTAGGGCTGGACCATAGGTGGCCAGCTGAGTAAATCCATAACATACACCACCTCAAAAGAGTGAGTTTCTCTGGCACATAGCTTCACAACCTGCCCTGAAGAAAAACAGTATCATATTGGTAGTACTGACAAAAAAAGAGAAAATGCTATAAAAGTTGTGTTCTTTAGTTTCTCGGGTTTTAAACCTCCAGACTGACAGAGAAATCATTCCAGACAATCTGTTTGTGTAAGGAAAGAAGTGGTGCACAATAAAACAAGAGTTAAACCAAATACAGAGTTACAGATGTAAGCAATACCTTGACTTATACTTGGAAATACGTCAGAGGCTGTGTGATCTTGGGAGTCAACAGTAAGAACTTCCTATGACTAAACAGTAAGAGTCATTTCAGCTATGTTTAGCCTGTGAAGAATTGGATAGAGTGCTTTGTATTGAAAAATTTGGATGCAGCAAAAAGACAATTAGATGTTTAAGGACCTCAGTCTCTTGAGTAACTGGCAGTCAGTCTTCCACTGCTATACAGCTAATAAAGTATTCAAATATAGTATTTACCTCAACTGCAGATGAGTATCCCTAGGTGGCAAACATGACTAGGAAAAGCCTTGGTCTGCTTTAAAAGAACATATACAACCTCTGCTATCTTTTCGACTTTTCCAGTTCGGCTAGAATAACACTTTCATCTGTATTGTTTCTACCTAGGCTTCAACTTGTGTTTGATTAGTACATGTACAAGAGCACAAGTAAGCACATGCGACTGTGAGTGCAAGTAGCATGGGTGGATGTTTATGAAAAGAAATGTGTGCACATAGCGAGCATACAGGTGTGGGGTGTGTGTGTATAAAGGCAGGTTATTCAGATAAAGGAAGTTTTAATGGTTAAGTTGGTAAGTCTTATCATAACAATATTTTATAATAATGTACATAGAGACACAGAATCGTAGAATCAACTAGGTTGGAAAAGACCTTTAAGATCAAGTCCAACCATACCCAAGGACTGCCAAGTCCACCACTAATTAAACCAAGTTAGTAAGGACCTCATCTACCCATTTTTTGAACATGTATGGATGTGCACAAGTATGTTAGCAAATCAGCCTGAATAAGGAAGGTTATATGAAAAATGTGTGCACACACTTGGTTGTTTTTAGACATGTACATAGGAAGGCAAAGAGCTGTGTGTGTCTGCCCGTCTGTGAGATGGGGCACTAACCTGTACTCTGTGCCCAAGGTAGAGGTTCTTGGTGATGCCAAGTCAGTATGCACCGATGATATTCTGGGCGGGGGTCCAATTTTACATCACATGATAACTGTAGAATAAAAGGATGAAAATGTCACACATTCAGACTGCACTGTCAAGATAACAGAATCATCTGCTCAATTATTTTTCCTTAAAAATAGTCTTTGTAAAGACTTGCATTTTGAGGTCAGATAGTGTCTAGTGCAAGATCAAAAGCTGCCGAAGGCAGAGACTGCAGTATTTAAGGAAAATACAACTGTGATATTATAATATCGTATAATATCGTTCCTTTACTGGGAGCTTAAAAATAGGACTTTTCTGGAAAAAAGCTTTTTCATTTCTGGTTGCTGCATTACACTGCATAAAGATAAAATTTTTATTTGTATTCAAAATCCCACTAGCTCTGACAAAAGGGAAATGGCCATTTTTGAAATGAAAAGACATACAAGGGATGGCTCACAATGGAATTTAATGGAACACATTGGAAAATTCATGCAAAAGTGAGACTCACTACAAATTGCTCTCTGTTTCAGAATATTTTAGCTGTAAGACAAAGAAAAATCTGGATGCCTGAGGAAGCGTGCAAAGAGACACGGGATAACCAGCACGAGAAAACTGCAGAGCCATGAACACTAGGAAAACTAGAGAAAGTAATGTGTCCCTTGGTATTTTATTTTAATCAAAAATAGAAGAATCACACATTAAAACAATATACCTTGCATCTATATTAAACACAGTTACAATGCCCATGATTTCTTCTGAAAGTGAAATGAATAGCTTAAGGAGCTTATATTGCTTCGGGGGTGTGTGTGTGGAGTGGGGACTCCTGGGCTACTTGTATAAGTAACTCAAGAACAGAAAGGTTTACAGTTTGCATTTTCCATTGCTAGTACAGAACTATCCAACTCTTCAGGTATTCCCAGATTACTCTGCATTTTTTACCTCAGGTTAAACCCATTTGTTTATTAATTTTTTTACCCAGGAGAAGTGTCCTTTCTGCCTGATTGGCAAATGACTGCCACTGCTTCTGTGCATCTTGCTCTATTAAATGGTCATCTGACTCTTAGAAATTTTGGGACTGAATATTTGAGACACAGAGATTGAGAAGGTGTCTCTGTTTTGTGTGAACTTGCTTCAACTTTCCAGAAGTAGTCTAGGGGTCAGATTCCACAAACAAGACAGCCTTGCACAACCTGAAGAGCTGTGCTTCAACATCTTGATTTTTAAACAGAAGACAAGCTTCTTACCCTGGCTTTGATGATGGTGGGCCGAGGATCCAAGATACCCTGCATTTTCCTCAGTGCGGGAACAACAAATAGGTTACAGGTGACAACGGCTGAGACAGGGTTGCCTGTAGGACAAAGAACAGTTGGTGGTGACTCCCTCTTGATTTACTCTGTGAAATGCTGTAAGTGATCTAAGGCAACTGCACTTCTAAAGGACTCTAGACAGCTTTTCATGCTACATATGGGAAACATTTAATTCAAGACTGGAGTGGCATATGGGGCCTACTGCTTACATGGATAGGTCCTAGCTTATAGGACTCTTGATTCATGATTAAGGTTTTCAAGACCTACAGAAAAATAACTTTTAATTATCTAACAGAGTGGCAAAATGCTTTAGTACAAGTTCCAAGGAGAATTCTACTGATTTATACTTTTTGTATTGGCTTATCAGAGACGTGTATGACCAACATCTGTCAGACATCACTCGATTCACACATCTGGACTTCCCTAGGTGACAATTCTAAAATAAATACTATGATCAGACAGATGTTCCATTGAGCTCTCCCTTGGAAGAAAAGGTACTGCAGCAACTAAAATAAGGGAAAGAGCAGTAGAGATACATCTGAAAAACGCCAGCTTATCAAGAGCAGGATTCTTTGTGTAGTCAGAAATCCACGCAAACCCAGAGCAAGAGGAATAAAACAAATTCTTCCTGATTTAGAGGATAGAGATTTGTAGCCATTTCCCTAAGGAAATGTTTATTCTGAGTGGTATTTCCAAGGAATCACAGCACCACGTGGTGAAGCGATGCTGCCCTCTTTTGGTTCCACGGTACAGTCACTATTGAATAAAAGAATTCTGAAACCTGTTCCTTGGCACTCCCTCGTTTTTGTCTCCGTTTCCAGTATGTCAGAGCGGATGCACTGACTTACACGCACAGAATATTTATTGTGAAGACAGAGAGAGCTGTGGGAAAAAAACACGCCTGCATAGCACCACTTCCAAAACCCAAGGAAATTGTTGGATGGAAGAAAGAAAGCATAAGGCCTGTACACTGTCGAATTCTGAGGACAGAAACAAGAAAGAACTCCTCAATATACTCCTGTAAGTCTGTCCCTCCTGGAAATTTTTCAGAAAACCTTACAGGTACCTTCCTTAGGGATGCCAACACCAGATGTAGGTGCTGTGAAATGTCGCTATTTTGTCTTATATCTGTCATATATGCATGACAACAAAAGTAACCACAAAACATCTTACCTGGGAGTGCAAAGATTATTTTTCTTACGCCATCAATATCCAGAGTTGCAAAAGTTGTTGGCAGGCTATGGAAAAAGAAAGATATTTAATATCTGCACTGGACTTCATTTGAACATTATTATTATTTAAAACATTTGGAAAAGAAAACAAAACCAGGATCTCTCTCAGCAGTTTATTAGCACCTGCTGCTTCTTCCATACTGGGGGTGTAATCCTCTCTTTGCGATGGCAAAACAATTAGGTTTTTTGGTATTCAGCTATGAAGTTTTAAGAGGATGATTTTCCTTGTGAAACAGCCAAGAGCAGATGAACTAGTAATCAAAAATCTGAATCCTGTCTTCATGGTAGAAGCCAATTAACAAAGAAGCAATACTGAAATGCATTACAGAGCTGTATTCGTTTTCATATAAGGCTCTCCAAATTCTTTGTAACACTAGTAACTCTAATTCCCCCTACTCCAGTGCCTACAGCAGTAGTGACAACGGAGCAGTATTTCAGAGCAGCAAATGCTAGCTACTTGGCAGATGAACACGTTCAGATAAGCAGGCAGAGCTGCAGTCAGGTTAAGACCTATGTCTATCAGTAGAGCTCTCTCTGCCTTTCAGAGCTGCTCCTGTGTTATTTAGTGACTTGTTATCAGGTTATTACAAACAGGACAGAAATGTGACGGCTCAAGAATGTGGCTGGCAAAAAAAAGGTACTCATCTGTGAAAAAATGTTTTATATATATCAATGTTAATAGCATCCTTTTAAGCATTAGAAATGACACTTTGTAGGAACAATAGTTAGGCTGCATTCCTTGGCTTCATCTTGAACTAACAGCAGACAACAGGGGCTGACCAGAAGCAGCTCTGGAGATTTGCCACACTTTGATTATGACTACCTAGTTTTGTATCTGCTAGGACTAATCAATATCCTATTTTACCAAGGCAAGTTGGTGTTGTAAGTTTTTGTTTTGAAATGTCTCAAACATAATGGGAACTATGTGCCAGACCTCCAAATCTTATCACCAGTACACAAACTGAGGTACAAGAAATCTAATAGCTAATTCATATTTACTGAAAACTTTGAATTCAGTTATTAGATTTCAGCACCATCATGGGTAAAGTCTTCCGGTATTTTCTCCTGGCAGTGCAGCTAGACCAGATTCAACTTTACATTAGCTCAGCAACTTTCAGATCAAGTGGAGGAATGGTAAATCCCAGGCATCATGCTGCAGTAGTATAGCACATCAAAATACAGGCAAACAGAGCAAACTCTGACTTCACTCTTGGAACTTAGTCAAGTGAATTCTTCCCAACATAGTAATCACAATTAATCTCTAAGGCCTTTTAAGACAGAATTAATAAAAACTAAGGCACAATATTTGCTACTGCAGTATAGCCAATGAAAATGAGTGCTTACATTCTCAGTAAGATTAGATGACCAAATGCTTTGGTAGCAGCAAGAAATAAATTTCTTACAGCATAAAATGAAAATGGATGTTTGGGGAAAATAAATTTCTTAAAGCTTTTCTGGCTAGTTATTAAAACTTTATTGCTACAAGTCTACAGAGGGATCACCAGAAGAAAGAACTACGTTGGCTTTCAGGTAAGCCAGACCAGAATTTAATATTCTAAATTCTCTAAATCAGGTTATGCATTCTTGTCAGCAGCAGATCCCACTTTTGGGACTTCCCCATATTGGCTGTAGCAGTACGACAAAAGCAGTGAGCAATTTCCATGCCTTCATCCAGCATGGGAGAAGCTTTCACCTCACTTGTTCCCTTTACGTAAGGAAGCTGGTGGTAATAGCAGCAGAAGCACCAAACCACATGGGCTGTATGCAGAGACAGTAAAATTTTTGTCTGTTTTCACAGCAAACACCACTTTCTGCTCTGCTCCCTGGCAACAGTTACAGGCTAGAGGGACTCATTCCTCAAAGCTGCACTAGGCCTTGTGTTACTGGACCATGCCAATAACCCAGCTGGCAAAGTGCACTCCACTGTTAGTGAGGCAGAGCAGTACACATGTTTCTGCTACTGCCCTGTGAAAGGGAACCCTCTATTTCACATACATGTAGTTTTCATTTTGTCTACAAAGCACAATTCCAGACTCATTAATTTGCAGTGCTACAGCAAAGGAAAGCAATGCTGAAACAGTTTTCTGAAGGCAAACTAAGCACATAAAGGATTGTGTTTACTTTAAAATTACTATGCTTAATATGCCAGATAAAACTCAGAAAATTAGCTGTCGTTCCATCTCTCTCAAGAAATTGCTTGTTTGTAAAGATATGACTTACGCAAATTTTGAAGTGAAATGAGAAGCTCAGTAAGCAAACCAGCAGCTAAATGTCCTTATGTTTCCCAGTTGTTTTATAACAATGTCAACATCTGAGCTCTGTGACCACAGTGAAATGGCAACATTTACAGCAGGCTAGTTCCACCTCAGTCCCCAACCTCGATTTGCAACACTTTATTGGAGAAATATCTTTTACTGATTAAAAAGTAACCTTTTTGTTCCAGTTAATTTCACCCATAAAGATGCTGAATAATCTAAACAGGACTGATTGTGCTTCTTTTCTCATATATATTTACCATGTGTAGTATATTTGGAAAACTGAAATCTACTGAAGCACTTCTACAGGATATTTGGCCCACTACAGACCCCATCTACACTGCCTAAGTAGAAAGATTTCTTACCCTGGTTTCATAAAAACTCTGCCAAAGTGAATCTGTGCGTGAAGATCAATATCCAGCACCTGTTTAAGATAGTCCTGTTCAAATTCAAAAGAGAAAATCAATTACGTAACATCAAAGTGGCTTACATCATCTAAGCATTCAAAGCAGTTATTTAATATCAAGTGAAGATGAAAGACTTTTCATATCCTGAAAGCACTACAGTCCAGTGGGGAATTTCCAATATTCAAAAAAAATATTTTCAAAGAGATGTGGTGAAGAACAGACTCAGTTTAGGTGCCAAACCTGACTCCACAAGGACACAGTAATGCATTTACTTAAACATCAGCTGCAGCACCATAATCATAGAGGACCCCACAAATACCTACTACCAAAACATTCTCTATGTCAAAGATGGAAAAAAATCTGTATGGTTCAAAGTTAAGACTTAAAAACATCAAGGTATTTATTTTTTGCCATGGAAGCTATCTAGCAGTAGATTTAGAAACCTAGTACTTCTGAAACCAATACTGTACTGTAGAAATCATAGTTTTCCAGGATACTGTAATTACTGCAATTTCTTGGGGACATGGTCTAATTCACAGTGGCTGGGGTTAACAGTCCTTAGAAAGAAAAAACTGTGGATACCTTGTGTGTTAAAGTTAAATGATTTTGCATAAACACAATTGATCCAGTTATTAAACCAAATTTAACTACTTGTTTAGTCTTTCTTAAAACTTGCTGTACTTCAAGATGTAGTATTCTGTCTGCTGTGTTTAGTGAGATTTAAGGACGTAACAGTCATCTGTGGAGACAGATTATTGTAGCAGTAAATCTGAAGCTCCCTTGCAGTTATCCGATCTTTCTCTCTCTTGTCTTTTTAGTGTATGCTCAAATACTCAGAAAGCAGCAACTTTTTTTCAGCCAGGCATGAATTCTAAATAATTTTTTACTTTCTATTTACCCTCTGGATGTTCACAGTTATTTCATTAAAACTGCTGAAAGCTCAGTATCACAGGGGTAACCATCAGGGGAATATAGAGTCTATGACATCATGCTGTTGCCCCAAATTCAGACTGGAGAGAAATTAGCTAGAAGGCAAGAACACCTGCAAGACCATCCAGCAGTCCAGTCACCTCCAAGTGTCCCTGTCTCTGCACTATGTTGCCGTGTTCCCAATTTAAAGAGGAGCACTTGTCCTTGATTGTTTTTCTAAGACTAGTGAGGACAATAGTAGGATTGAAAGTAATTGACACTAGTTTAACTACTTATCAATTTTCACGATGTATCCAACAATATGATTTCTACTCAGAAAAGTGACAAAAACAGCACTCATGTTTGCCATCTCCAAATGACTGTCTTTAGTATCTAATATTATAAAAGGAGAGATGTTTCTTTTACCTGCCAAACTCACAGATTCAGCCTGGGATCAAAAAGTAATCTGAGTTTTCCTTGAGTCATGATTAATAAATGTCCTGCAGGTTCATCTACGCCCCACCAGCATCTGTGTATCCCTATTTTCTTTGATGGTTTTGGCACAGGGATTATCAACAGGAACTCAATCAACAATTCTGTTAATGATTCAAAAGGCAAATATATCAGCTCACTGTGTCTCGTATGTATCGCCTCTGTAGGACTATCAGGCGCGAAATGTGATAAAACTATTTTTGTAACAGATACATACAGCTTTGGCATATTCAGGAGACAGATCTGCTGAGCAAGAGCGAGCTATTTATATACTCAGGTTGCTTTTCAAAGTGCTTTCAAAGTAGCTTTATTCCATCTACTTTTACCTCCTCTAAGAACAAAAAGAAGTCTGTTGCCTTCATGTGCTATTAACTAAATACCTTACTCAACATAATTATATAAATTATTCCTTAAATAAAAACACATTTGCAAATCAAGAAATAGAATCTTCCCTGTTGTATAGTAATAACAACATAGGGAATGAGGATAGTGCTGGAGACTATTTTCTTGATTAGTTCACATTTAAGTGTTCCAAAAAAAGTAAGACCCCTTTTTAAATAAACATTAACACAAAGGTAGAAGCTCTGATGATAGACTCTGGCTTGACATTCTTACATATACTGTAGGAAGTCAAACTTAAATTTAGCATACCTTTTCCCCCATAGATACACCTCCTGATGTAATGATGACATCAGCACGGCTGATACCCTCATTCAGTGCATTCAGTAAATCATCTGGGCTACAGAAAAGAACAGGCAAGTGGATTAGTGGCATAGAACTAGTACGAGTTGTAGTGTAAGCAAGCGTCTGTGTGCGTACAGAGATGTATACACACACACCTATTTTAAGAAAAAGATACAGCTCCTGGACAATATAAGATCTTTTCCTTATTAACCCTGCTGTACTCAACACAGTCTCATTGAGTGAACACCACACCGTTTGGCACCTTTCTGTCTAAGAGCTTCGCAACAGCAATATTGGGATACTTTAGACTGGGACTGAAGAACACTAACATAGATGTCAAAAAGTGTGCAACTTGCACAGTAAGCAGCAATACAAATTATGATTTAGATGAACTGACAGGGCTATATAAAGGAACCTAACCCATAAAAATTACCGGCCACCAAGCAGGCTGCAGTACTACCTGTCTAGCTTATTTGATGTGTAAAAAACTAGGGGTAAGACTCCACTTCAAACTTTCATTAATGAAAAGTGGGAATAAGCCCTTTGTCTATCTTCGCCATTAGAGGGCTCTGCCGCCAAGCCAGCTGTACATCCACTTTGTCTTGAAAAAACACAATCCTTCCTGTTCAAATGCCTACTTAACTTCTCGAGGACAGCAAGGGGAGATGTGACATTTCTCCATACGAAGAGTACAGTACAGCTGCAAAGATGAAGGATAGAAGCTGAGTATATTTCAGTTTTGGTGTCCTGACTATTTTCTTTTTTTTTTTTTTTTTTTTTTTTTTTTTTTTTTTTTTTTTTTTTTTGAGAACTAAACTAGTGGAGAAACTTAACAATACAGCTTACATGAGACCAAAGGAATTCAAAAGAATTCTCAATTTATTAAATACCTATATCTACTTTAACATTTGTGAGCTGACCAAAAGCTGACCAGTTGCTATGACTATGTAATGTTCCTTCAACAGTATGTTTTAATTTCAGTGATTCACAGTTTTTCATGAAAGGCTGTTCCTTCTTAGAATGCTAGTGATTGGATATTCGCCTGGAATACAGCACCTCAGTTAAATGCCACACTACAATTACAAAACACCATTATTGATTATCAAGGCTTTGCAGGCTGCAGGTGGCATGTGGGCTGTCCTTTGGGAGCTTTGGCTAGATTTCAATAAAAGACAGAATCACTGCAGTTATTTTGGGGTTTGAGCTAAAAAAAGGAAAATTAGAACTACTAGGCAAGTCCTGTTTGACCTTTCAGAGAACAGAAACAGTGTATTTCAAAAGGCCCCAGAAAGAAAAATCCTTTCTTCCGAGCATCCTGTCTTTGTCCGTGGTTTATTGAAATCAAAGCAGCAGTTAGCATTATGCGGTGCTGTGCACACTACAATTTATATCACACAAGAAAGACTTTGCTCTCTCACTGAATAGGCATCTCAAGTACATGCAACCCTGCACACCCCTCATCTCCTCACCAGAGAGCCCTCACATGTCCTCTAACCTTATAGGCAGAAAGACTCAAGGCCCTTTCTCCACCATGTGCAGCAATGCATCATCTTCTTTGGTATCACAGTGTGGTTATTCTGGAAAACTTCTATTTGTGTTTGGTTGCATCCACTGTTTAGGGTAATATTTTTTTGTAAGAGGTAGGCAACAAACTACAGCAAATCTGCCCTAAAGAAGGGCAGATTGCTGGTGCCATAGAGCAGGTTACAATCAATCAAACAGAATTATACCCTACCATTTTTTTAGAGGAAATGGTGGTTTCAGGTATTGTGGTATGCCTCCACAACTTTTGTTTAGTGTACTGGGTATCTCTGGTACTCTAAATGGACTATAATGAATGGCTAAATTCTGTTTTCTTCGTGAGAAAATACAGAACACAAGGATTTGAGCAAAACTATCTTCTTTGTTCTTCAGGAAACAGACATTTTCTCAGCTGCCCCTTCTGAAATCTCCGGATCATTTTATCCGAAATTCAGCACAAGTCTTCACTACTTGTTGAAGGCAAGAGGAAAGAAGCAAGTCTGCTGTTGGCTACTGTCAGTATCTTCTTCAGAACCAACTGTTTCATATTGATTGTCTAATTAATAATTTGTATGTAGTAAGATATTGCTTAAGATTATTATAGAGTTTTTAATAGGAGAAGTCTCTCAAGTACTGGAGTGCAGACTGGAATACAGTAAGGAATACGTATTCTTTACACAGGTTGACAGAGGTCTTCCTGAAGCTCAGTGACAGCCAGACACACTACAATCACTAGGCTAAGACTGCTTTCAGTGTATTTTTCTCATTAGGTTGTGATGCAGCTGAGGACCTTTCTGAAGCTTGCTTCAGGCTGTTTCATTTTATCTTGCTTAATTATTTAAGAGTTATCCATAGGTAGAAAGACCATCTGTCTGAGGACATCCTAAGTCTGAATTATGAAGCGTGCTTGGTTTTGGTTGTGGTTTGAGAATAATGGAAAACAGTGAAAAGCAGTCAAGTGTATATTTAACTGTTGTTTAACAGAACAGAAGTTCTCCTACTTACATACCAAATATATATATGTGCATATATAGAAAACTACTTAACAAAGGAAAAAACCAAACAAACCCAAAATAAGCCCAGACTCAGACCAGCTGAAGACTCAATTCACACCTTTGTTTATGAGGGTAGCATATCACTGGAGTAGTTCATCAAACATGTTTTTTTTATTACATGTCATGTAAAACGTTGAAATTAGTGGATTTGGTGCATTTCTATTTTTAGCATTTCCAGTTGAATGACCTGCACAAGATAACCCTTTCTTTACCATCTGTATTACGCAAGACATTTAAAAATTCTACCACTAAAACTTTATGCAACCAATAGCACTGCCTATCACCTTCAGATAGTTGCAAAATGCACTGAATCCTTCCAAAATAAAAGATGTGATAGAAATTTTATTGCAATAAGTGGGATTATTACACTAGCTTGGCTTTTACTCTGATGGAAAGAGACATTTAGAGAATTCTCCTGCTTTTCTTTGCAGAAGGTTTCTCTCTTTTGTAACACATTGGTCACATTGCTTTCTGTCACCCAAGTCTGTCTAACTTTCTATCCTACTTGAGTCTGTCAGTTCCATGACTCAGTAATTAATGCAAAACACTCCTTACAGGAGTCACCTGCTGCAATCTTCAATCAACACTGCAGCAAACATTTTCCTTTCCTTTAGTTGGATTTATGCAGAGAGTTATCATTCAAATCTCTACTAACACGTATCTGATATAATCAGATAAGAAGATGCTACTTCTTGTTTAATTTGTTGTATAGCAATGAGCAGCTTCTCCTTTGGATTGTCATGGAAAAAGAATAAAGTGAAGACAATTAACTTCGGAAGGAACAGACAAAATAACTTTGGCATCTGAGCATAAGAGAAAAAGATTGTTCAAAAAGGCATGTGACAAATCACGATGAAGATGAGAAATAACACTCACTGAGCAGGTACAAATCACAAACTATGTTCTGGCCATTGCCAGGGACAGGATACAGGATTAGCTAGACTAATGGCCTAATATAGTATGATAAATCCTTTAAAATGTCTTGTGAAAATGCTACTCCTGGATTTTTTTCCTTCATGGTCAGAACTGTAACAGGTCCTCAAATATAATAGTGAGTACCTTAATCAATGTAAAGTAGGTTTTGATGGGAAGTCTCATTTCCAGATGGCAAAACTGTTCTGTTTCATTTGGTGATTTTCAAAGTCAGAGTGACACTATGTGCAAGAAGGGATTGCTCTTTTCTAACATGCTGCAATTGACTGCAAATATTACATTCCCTCTATGTTCCATATCACATCCCAGCATGTTCTGTAAATACAACTAAGAAAATTTGTTCTAGAACAATGACACACAGTTTACGAAACTATTCATATAGGTAAGCAAGCACAAATCCAACCTTTTTATCAAGAGTAGAAATCCCCATCTACAGCAGATTGTGTCTGTACAAATATTATATGTATTGTACATATATTTTTGAAACTGCAGACATAAACTTTGCATAAAGAAACATGTACATTTAAGTATACCTTTCTATTATCTGCTAATTTTGTTAGTCTGATAAACAGAGTATCGATGTCACTACCTCAATTTCCTGACCCCCTTTATACAGAATGGAGCAGAACAATCTGGAAATTAGTCAGAGGGTATCTGCTGCATAGTGGCAGCAGGACGTGTAGAATCCAATAAGCAGATGCATGACACTGCAGTTGACATGCCACTTGATTTCAATAATTTGAAGAGAGGACTTGCAGGATGGCAGTATACCAGAATAGGAATGCTTTCTGGATTCATGAAAAAACCTGATTAACAAAGCTAGTTTGTGGAAAACTGATACACAGCACTTGATTACTAAGCTGTCTTTGACCTGAAAAGATAAGAATGAGCTTAAAGGCTTGAACAGCAAAATTACACAAGCGTCATTAAAACAGACATCAGCCATGTAGGAGATTTTTTTCTTTATCTCCCTCAAAAGAAAGTACAGTACAGCCAAGAATTCTCAGTGTTTTAAGTGCCATTTGAAGTACCCTAAATTACAGTGTAATTTTCTCTTTCAAATAGAAATCAACATCTGTTAATTCACTTCTGTTGATCCTATTGTGTGCTTCACTGTCATTAATTATAAATCTGTCAGCCTTTTCAGTGATACAACCCTTAACACCAGCAGTTTGATACATGCAATTAAAATGCTCAGTGTTATAATTTAATTTAGAAAATAAGTAACAACAAATGGTGATCTGCATCACCTACTACTTTGCAGTAAAATGAGTTATCCCTGTAAAAATCGAACTGGAACATCCAGTTAGGACTGACTTACCAAGCCATTGTCAAAGTACAAAATCCACAGTTCACTACTTATTTCCAGGACCATTTCCACCAAGTTCTTTGGCACAGTAGTCTCATTCATTCAAATTAACATCAATGCCTGACAGTCATTTCCAGTCCTTGCTGTTCATTGCCATATACAGCTATTACTGTTGGGTGGCTAATAGAAACACTTGTACTGTACTCCAGCTTTTATAAATCCAGGTCTTCTGGAAACCCATACTTGCAGAATTTGTGCATGCGAACCATCACAGTTAGCCCCTTAAACCTGAGTGCTTGATGGATATACTGGACACAGATACATAAAGATATGCATGCACTATAAGGCACCAGAGCATGCAGGAGTGTCTATTGTGAGTACAAAGGCAGAGCTCAGTAATCTTTCTTGCCTACTGTTTTACTTTATTTGAAAGTATCTCAAGTATATCAGTAATATGCTGAAACAATGACCCCTTCAGATACGATTCCTCACAGACTCAGCAGAACTACAGGTTCCTGGATGCACAGTGAAAACTGAAGTACTACCAGTGAACCTTACATCAATCACACACAAAAGACCAAAGGAGACCAGCTGCTCCTCTAAACTACAGTAGTTGACTGCAAATTTCAAAAACCTATGTGCCGTCTGTAGGTACCCTGAGTTTAGCACATTCTGGCCACTGGGAACAGTGGTCTGTGCTAATTTTGCATCTTATGAGGTCTTTTTTCTGCTAAACAGATCTCCCAGAAGAGGATATATAATCAAGGTACAAGGGCCTGCCAGAAATTGCTCTTGTATGCAAAGATTCCGATCAAGCTTCCAGTTCCACATCAGAAAACAAAAGAAACACCTCCAAAATAACAAAGACTTTACCAAAGTAAAACTTCCATAAAAACCAAAACCCAAAGATACTGTACTTACTACACTCAGAGATCTCATCAAGCTCAATGACATTTCTGTTTGAGGAAAGATGGGATATGGATTTGATCCTTTATGATTAACTTTTTCTTCTTGTGCTCATTCAGTTGAGGTGACAGATTTCAAAATGAATAGATGAATGCAGCTAGGCATAAAGACAAAGTCTGTCACACACTTCTCACCTCATGGCCAACAGGAATATTTTCTGTATCAGTAATTTGCAGGATGCAGATTAGTGATTAGGTGCTATATCAGGTTTAGCCAGCTAAACCCCATCTTCCAATATTGAATGTAATCTAATGAATATATTTCAAAGTATTTCAATGCATGTATTCAATGAACGAATATTTGAATGTAATAGGAATTCTGTGTTTTGACTAGTCTGGTTTTCTAAGGCAGAAGAAGATCCAATTTTGATGATATATGTAGGAACATATGGGCACTCTTCTGAAACTGTATTTGTTTCAAAATTCTCTAGTGTATTTCATCATGTTCTCACAATGTTTCTTCCTTCTACCTTCTGTGGTATTTCCCTTTGAACAGATCACTTTGAACAGATGCACTATATTTTCCCTAAGAATATATAGGCCAGCTTGTGAGGAAAGCTGGAATAATTACAGCAGCTTCTGTCTTGTTCAACATGACTATGTGAGTTTTGTCTATCTGATAACAACATAAAAGAATACGTCTTTGCTACATTTTGCTGGTCCTTTAACTGCTGCTGCTGCAAATAAGAATGCTGTTTTCCAGAGAATTCTTTTTCATGTTACATTTATGAACTCAAAGAGACTTTGATCAGAGGTCTTCACTCTTGCTGAAGTTACCACGCGATCTGCCTAATGACTTCAGCTTTTTCTGTCTCTGTATCTTGATGACAATTTATTTTGCTCCACTGTTTTCATGAACTATTTCAGAAGACTTCCATGAACGATAAGAGAGTAGAAAGGTCAGAAAAAGAGATAGCCATGGGAGTTCCACAGGAAAAGGTCCCATGCTGCAGAAGCCAGGTGCTTCTGTATTATGGAACATTCCTATATGAGGGAATTTACATTGATGATCGTTGAGTCCTGAGCTGCATTCTTGTCTGCTGCTTGTGTACATTCATCTGCAAGCATTTGCTTGTGAACTGTAATTACTATTTTTTTCATCAATGCTGAAAGAACAGGACCTTTGATAGAACAGGAGCTTTGATAATGCAGGTGCTGTTGATTATATTAAGCCCTGAACGTAAGAAAAGGCCTGAGAACAGCTGGTTGCATTAACTAATAAATTATCCCTGACTACTTTACTGGCTGGAAAAAACAAATCCTACCCCAATACTTTCCAGAAGTCTATTTTTTCTGAGAAGTTGGCTGGCATTTCAGTGGCAAAGATAATAGCTTCTGTTTTATCTTCCTTCTTATGAAAGAGGTGAATCTATATGGATTCACTGAAAAGTTTTCACTTTTGGAGTGAAAAATATTCAATAGTTGTAGCTGGGTTGAAATAATATATATATATGGAACGCATATAATATATATATAACACCGATTATGCAACTTATATATAACATAACATATATAAGTTATTATATGTTATATATATAACTTATATAACTTATTATATAACTTAGGTATAATTGAGTGAAGAGTACACCACACAATACAATAATCAATGTCTCAATAATCGGACATTACTCATCAGTAAAGACGACAGTGAGTCTGAAGAGTAAACGTGCTTCTGCAGTTAATTCTTTCAGATATAACTGAAAGTAAAACAGTATGAATAATGTAACTAGTGACAACTGCTTATATGTTGCAAACAGTATTACAAAGTCTGACATGCAGTGACACAGTATTTGGTACATTATAGTATAATGGAATTTCTTACATTTTCATTTTGCTTTAACTTCACTTTTAAGTAAATTTTAAATAAATCTAAACTGAATCTAAAGTAAATTCATCCCTTGCATAAATGGATATAACTGCTACTGAACTAAGTAAGGATGTCTCTATGGCAGGTAGAAATGCAGTCCTTAAAGGCAATGCTTCCAAATGGAGGCTTTCTCTGTAAAACTCCACCTTTTACAGAATCACAACTTAGTCACCTGGAAAAATGTCTGTTTTCAGAAGAAAAATGAGTTGGAAGCCACATTTCAGAGACCATATAAAAAGGCCTTTTAAAATTCCCTGTCATCTGCTAGGTCTTAAACCAAATAGTTACTTTTTTAAAAAATGTCAAATGAAGTATGACATTGATTTTTGTTTACTAAAACATAGTACAAATTATCCGAGAAGAGTAAGCTACAGTTTATTAGAAATAAGAGAAAGAATTGAAAGAGAAACGTACTCTGTCTGAGACCAGCAAGTCAATTTTTTGACAGTCGTTAGCTGATGGAAGGAACCAGACCTTCATTTGTCTCTGATACATTCCTTCAAGCACAAAGATGGGAGCAGAAGCATTTTCTTACTGCTAGTGCTTTGGGTAGCAAGGTTTTATTCTAGGGTCCATTTTTTTTGTTGATGCTTGCCCCAGCACTGATTAGAAAAGCCAAAAGGCTCATTCAATGTGTACTCTGGATTTAGGCTATTAGCAATGATTCATGACTTCTATGAGGTATTCCGAGTTGATCACCTGCTTGGCAGCTTCCAGCTTCTAAGCAATTTCTGATAAAGCAGACAGTCTGTATTATGTTCTTCACATTCATCTAAAATGTTTTAAAGATGACAGGTTCTCATAGCTAACTGTAGTTCATTTTTTGGGGATGTGTTGTGTACAGCTTAAGATTCTAATGGGTTGATATCTTTGGTCAATTTAATGAGGAAAACCTAAATTTATGACAACCTGGCTTCAGCATGAACAACCAATTGCTAAACAATTTTAGAAGACTAAGGATACAGCAGATTGATCCAATAATGAGTACAGAAAGTTGTTTTTCTAGCATGCAAAGTAAGCATTAAGCTACAATTCAATCCTCCAACTTTTTGTTATAAAACCAGGCCGATTAACCTCAGTGAGGATCCTCACATGAATGAAGTTTTTGGGTACTAGCCCACCATAGGTTCTGCATTACTTTTCAGCCTCTATTTAATTCCTATAAGAATCAAACTACAGAAGCTAATTTTGCCATTTGTTAATGGAGAAAATGTCAGGTGGCACACTCTCCCTCTGTTATCACTCCCGCCCCTTTGGCCTGTCTGTGATAGGAGGTAAGTTCTGTAAATTAATCTACATTATTAAGCCATCCTCCTAAATAAGATCTGGCATACAACTGTACATGTATTTTAGAAAAAAAGTGTACTGGTAATTTAGATATTTCATGAGCATTCCAATTAGCCTGCTCTAGAGATGATCAGCACATTAATGGGAAAACAAGTATGCAGGTATGACTGAAGAGTCTTAACTGTGATTTCCCTAGAGCTCTACTCTGCTACTATCTTCAAGCAGGTTTCTTCCTAAGTTGCCATATTTTTAAGGGGAAAAGACTTGATGGATAAAGATATTTGCTGCTACTGGTGAGTAATGTAAACATTCTTGGTATTAACAGAACTTCAATTTTACTAATGTTGCGGAGCCATATATGTCTACAGTGCACTGGTGCATAAGAACTTAACTGACAAGGCAATGTTATTTAATAAACAGAATAAAAATACCATTTCCTTCTATATGGCAACAACCTGTAAAATCTGTGCTCTGAGCTCTGTACTGACAGACATCTAGTCAAGCCTGCCTGTGAGCATGCATGTGTCTCAACTTCCCAAGTGTTTTAAAAACAGTGCTCACCAATCTGGTAGGCCTGTCTCCGCAGTGTTCTGGAAGCTCTGTGTCCCTTCTTCTTTAAAAACATCTGGCTTCCTGAGGGTAAAGGAAGCAGAAGGGGTATAATAAAGAGCTAGGGAAGGAGAGAGGCTCCTGGGGTGAAAGGAATACTCTGTGCCCAGCTGTGTCCCCCTCAGTGGCTCTGAATATTCAAAATCATCATGGGAAATGCTTCCTCTCTGCAAGGCCAGCCAACAGAACAGACAGGGAGTGCACGGGAACACTTTTCTGTTGTAGTTTTGACAGGGTTCTCACAAGGATGAAGAGTGAAGTTGTGGATGAATTTAGGCTCAACTGGGCATGCCAACAACGCATAGCTCATCTTTTCTTGCAGAGTCTATGGAGAAATGTCTTTACTCTTGACTTGCAGGCAAAACAAAATGAAGCATTAAACACTGACATTTTGGAAGGAAGACCACAGATAATAATGTGAAAATACTTGCAGATGTGCCCTATTGAAACATTTTTACTCACATTTTCTAGCTTCTTAATCAGGAAAGGGTCTCAAGGCATATTAAATGTCACCTTTTTGACTACAAGGGCAATTGGCTTTATTTACCCTAATTTTTTATCTCCGTAGTCAGTAAAGATGCCACTTCATTCATGAGAAGCTTCATACTGAGCTACTCTGCCCCAAGAGATAGGATTAGAAAAAATGTCCAAAACAGAAAGTTACTGCTATAAGGATCTTATTGAAAATTATGTTTTGCTATGAATTCCTATTTTATGAAGACAGCATTTCCTTTTACATACACTTCTTCCAAGCCAGTTTCACTGGGAAGAAATAATCATTAAATAGCATCCTTTGTAACAGAAATATGAAATAAGCTGAAATCTGTCTAGATACTCTTAAATGAGGAAAAATAAATCTAAAATGTGAAACATCTTCATTAGAAACACAGATTTATAAACGTCTCTTAAAATAAAACCCTAAAATAAGATATTTAAGATTGAAATAGACCAGGTCATGAATTGTCATTGTGCAACTCTTGAGCCCCTCTTTTCAGCAGGCTGGACTGTTAATAACAAAGTCAATCTCCCTCCACAGCCCCAGCACAGGGTCAGTTCATCCTGCACATAGCAGCTGCTGTCTATCTTTTAGGTTGGACCAGATGATACTTGTTGATACTTCAACTTTGCATTCTATGATTCGATTCTGTGATAATTTCAAAGATCACTTCTGGGAAACAGAGATCTTGTCTGACTGAGGAATGTGAGGAGAAGACCAGGCTTGCATGCCTGCACTATTCTTACGCTGGTACATGTGCACACGGACACTGCTACATGAACTCTAAAATCCTCTTTATCGTCTTGTAAATCCTTGCCTGGCTTCTCCTCATATGTCATCACGGAAATGGTATGTCAGATCAGATGCATACTAATGTTATTGAAAGTCACGGGAAAATGTTAAAATTATTCAGGTTATAAGTTTAGGTATCTATATCCTTCTGATAGCTTTGCCAAGATACCCATTTCCTCAAATGGCTTCAGTCCCTCATTTGTTCTACTCACCATCAGAGGAAAAAGTCAGTCTTTGTTTCTCAAATAGGGTCACTGTGTCAGGAAGTGACATACAAAAGGCTTTCAGATTTCATAAGTGATCCCGGATTCTGGTTTACTCATCAGCATTAAGACAGGAGTCTCAAAGATCAACAACTTTTTCCAGCAAGGTTCTAAATCCTAAAAGTACTCTGACTCTCACAATATTCCTCTCCCAGAAGAGAGACTGAAACTACAGATGTTTCTAAACACAGTGAATTACAGAGATAAGAGAATCAAAAGCATCACATTGAAAATTACAGAAAGTTTTACACTCTTTTGAGCATCACATATTAAAATACCCAAAGCTCTGACTGGCACTCTGGCTTCAAAGATAACTGTTGCTGTGTTATTTCTGCTGATACTGGTCTTCTGAGTTTGTGCTTCTACTACATATTGCCCATCGGTAGAACATGAAAATTAATTTAATTCTCTGAAGTAAGAGTTCAGAGATTTTTTGTGAGAAGGAGAAATTATTTTGATTAGTCTATCTGATTTGGTACTTACTAAAATTGGGACTCTCCCTGAATTTGCTTCTGTTTGAACTGTAGATCACATTGAAATAAATATCCAATCTTGCTTTTAAATGAGTTTCTAACAAAGCATTTAATATGGTTTCCTAAAAACTAATTACTTTCAGTGTTTACAGCCTGAAGTGCTGTAACTGATATCAAGCCATTGCGGCTGAAATAGAAACTTTATTCAAAGTTTATTCTCCATGTGGCTCAGTACTACTGGAATGTAATCAGGTCATTATGTAAGATCTTTGTTGAACTAAACAGTCTGAGTTCTGACAGTGTTGGAACATATGGTCCATCTTATAACCATAAAAAAATTAATGGTTCTTCTCTGAATTCTTGTTATGTTCTTTTCCTGGGAATACAAAGGTAAAAGCAAAAATAACCTTCTAATTATACAGGAGACTTAGCTCTTTATACATATGCTAGAACTTATATTCAGCAGATTTCTTGCTACTATTCTCAAATCTTCTCCTAAATCTTTACTTTTTAGGATATAGTACTTTATCCTGTAAATCTTATTTACATTCTTTAGTCATATTATATATACATATATATATATATGAAGTCATACTTGGCTGTATGAATGATATACTAATAAAATTTTCTAAGTGATTCACATTGCTGAAACAGTGAGCCATCTTCAGCACTCACCACTTCTTTGATCTTTCTGTATTTACTGCTTTTATTAGTTTAAGCTATTTTCTTCTAGGGTATTAATAGTAAAATGTCAATCTTGAAAAACTTCTTAGTGACTTGGGAACCCAAATTTCTATACATGGTCTAGATAGAAAGGATGTTGAAAGTAGCTTAAGTGAATGGTATTTTGGCTTCTAGAGGCTGAAGTCCTCTTCTAAACAGTACTTATGTCTCCAAGATTTTTTTTTAAATGTTAACATGTCTCAAAAACAGAGTAGTTTTATTTCCCTCCAATAAGTACAGCTATAGATTCACTCTGTTTTCAAATACAGGAGGATTTTCACAGTATTCTGTCCTCTTTATTATTTGATTTTTAGTGTCATGTTCTACTATTGTGGTTCTATAAATGCTAATTCAGGAAGAAGTTTATGCTCTTGTTGAGGACAATTAGAAGAATGACAGCTAATGCTGTGCATTAGCTTTGCACCTACCACCTCTACAGCATAAAATTTTATTACCTGTCACACTATGTAGTTTCCTACTGGTACAGAAGATCCCCTGGGCCTTGCACTGGCCCTTTTCACAGGTCCTTTTCTCCACCTCTGTTTTGACTCAAACATTTCTTTGTGTTTTCTGAATATATGCATTAGATGAGATGACAACTTATCTGAAGTTGGCTCTAAAAATTATCAAGAGTTGTGACAGATATTAAACATTTCTGCTGGAAAAGAAGAATATTCTTCTAGACAGGGCACAATGAAAGAGAAGACCTCCATGTCTGAATCACTTTCAAACTGTTACCCAGTGTCACTGGATTCATTAGGCTATGATCATACTTTATGACACCATCATCCTTTGAGCAGATCTGGAACTGAATTCACTTTAGCAAAAACTAATATTGTGACATTTGATTTACAGCCTTTTCTCTGACAAGCTCTTTCTCGCAGTCAGTTAAACGATACTGCTACTGCTAAAAATCTGTTCACAATATATTTGATTTTACCCAAGTTGGACATTAAACTGGCGCTTGGAGATGCTTGGATTCTGTGCCTGCATTCTGTCTATAACTCACCCATATGATAATGCATGTCAAGTTGATATTGCATGACAAATGTTAGAGTTAGAGCAGTTTCTCTGCTCCTCTCCCTCCACTCCAGATGTTCCATCTGAATGATAATACTAGTAATTACATGCAACCCACACAAGTACACAAGACTTAAACCTCTTTTTGAATGTAAAACATGAACTTCAAGCAGACCAAATCCTTTAATCAGGTTGTAGTATCCCTTCCAAAATATGGAAAGACTATTTGAAAGCCTTTATTTTAGGGATGTCATACAACAATGGTGTCACAATAGCAAGGGTGATTTTTAATGAGTTTACCTGTCACATAGGAGCTCTATTTTGTCAAACAATATTGTCAAACAATATGTGATAAAAGAGACGTTTATAAATGAGGGACTAATCAATTTTAACTTAGAAAAGCTCTCATATGCTGCTGATTTTATAACTATTCTGGTAAATTTTAAAGCAACTGAGCAGATAAAGATGCAAATTTCCTAAATTTTTCTCCTACAGGGAGAAAGATATTTTTCTCTCCATTGTGTAATCATAGGCTTATAAATGAAAATGCATCTGGAAGCAGCTAATGTTATACTTGTCTCAGAGAAAAACAATACAGCAATTAGAAAATAGAGAAAAGAATCCAGAAAAGGGGAAAATGCACTCATGTAAATAAAGGTAAAACTAAAGGAAATCGAATTCATTACATATGCAATCAAAATTCTTTAGCAAGTTTAATAAAAGAGCCTCTCATAGAAGGAAAACTGTCAAAATGGAAGACAGCTTTTTAAAACAGATGTCCATGCTATTTTGCTAGGACTAAACTTTAGAGCTTTAAATACACAGTGGATACAAAGAACAACACAAATGAAATAATCAGACACAAAAAATATCTTGATAATTAAATTAATGGTTCTACAGATCAGATCAAAGATGTAACTCTTGCTTTACCAATGGTTTCTAAAGAACCAGATAATTTCATTGACTACAAACAAAGCAAATTAAATTAGAAGCCTTTCTAACTTGGTCTTGCGATATGAGACAACATTCAGAAGTACATTGGAATACCAGTTTTAACTGGCCAATTGTTTTTGCAATTTTTTGACAAGCTGTTTAGCTATTCACACAAAGATGAAAGACACAACAGTGAGACCATCAGAAGCGTTCTTTTTCTGCTTTTGCATTTGTTGTTTTTGGAATAGTTTCAGAAATAGATCTTCCATTTCTACTCAGAGACGTGGGCTTTTCAAACAGCTTGCTTTTACGTGCTAAGAACACAAATAGAGATAATCTTGGCTTCTAGCCAGATGTAGCTTCAGCTGTATCACATTTTCCAGGTTTGTTATCTTTTCGTATTGCTTGCTTCTAGGATTTTAATTGTAGATCTTATCTATGTGTTTTGAACTTGCTGTTTTCATTTTGAATATTGAGTAATACATACAATTTATGAGAATGGAAACAAACAATGACAATCTCAGAAATTGTTAAAATGCTCGAATAATAAAGAAATTGCTGGTTTCAACTGAAAATTCAAATATTGGCTAAAGTGAGACTTGAGTTGGCAGTTCAAAATGTAACTTCATATGATTAGTAAGCAAAGGTATTTTGAAGTGTTCTTAACTACTCTGCAGACACTCACACACATTCCATGTGCTATTCCATCCTTTCATATTCTCTGTTTGAATGTGCTTACATCTATCACAATTCCAGGCTATGAAAAAGCTGCATGAACTATTTGCTTACTTAAACACCTGTGAAACACACACTGAACTGAAATATAGGAATACTTACCTCTAAGTTTGTCCCTGCATGTACTACTCTAAACCAATTTGAATATTAGCTCTGTAAATATGACTGACAGAATTTCCATGCTTGTTAAAATCTTGACTGGTTACAACAATAATACTGCTCAACTGCACTCCCTATTATATGCTCTCTCAAACTCGTATGGTATACAGAGAAATTGCCAGTAAAATGGAGTAAAAATTTACCCAATTTAAAATGTATAAGCAAAAAGAAACAGGAAAAAAAAAAAAGAATATAACACCCACGTGTGGAATATGGTAATGAAGAAATTCCTTACAGTGATAGCTTCAAATTAAAAATTACAAATCTTTAATTTTCCCTTCTGAGAAATATTGTTTGCCAGTTATTTTTACTACATCTATTTTTACTACAGGTACTGCAGGCACATAAAATCTTTCTTTTTTTCACTCTTCAGATACATACTATACATACAAAATAAACTGCACATACATATGAGCATGAACACACACACACACACACACACACACACACACACACATAATCTGTGGTTTAATTCCAGTAAACCATGTGACAGACACTGAAGGCTTGTTCACCTTTTCTATAAACATGCTAACTGAACCACCAAAATTCCACCCTTTGTAAGAGTAACTCTCTTGCATTTGTTCAACATTTGCTTAGTAGCTTTATTACATGATGAAATAATACCATACTTACTATCAAACTGATAATCAGATTTTTTCTTTGACTGAAGCAGAACTGCAGATGTATTTTGCTGTAAAGGGACTGTGATTGTTTAGCCTGGAGTAAAGAAGGCTTAGGGGAGACCTTATCACTATCTATAACTACCTTCAGGAGGTTGTAATGAGGGAGGTGTTGGTCTCTTTTCCCAAGTGATGAGAGGAAATGGCTTCAAATTATGTGAGGGGAGTTTAGTTTGGATATTAGGAAAAATTTCTGCACTTAAAGGGCTATCAAGCACTAGAACAGGCTGCCCAGGGAAGTGGTTGAGTTGCCATCCCTGGAGGTATTTTTAAAGATGCATAGACATGGCACTTACGGACATAGTTTAGTGGTGGATTTGGCAGTGCTCAGTTGACCATTGAACTTGATGATCTTTAAGTTCTTATTGAACCTAAATGATTCTATGGTCCTATGACTCTAAAATTATTTGTTATTTATTACTGAAAGCCTTCAAGATTATTTATCTTCACAGACACTCCATGCCTAGGAGGTCACAGAAAAAATTCCTGAAGGCAATGGAGCACATAGTCATATTTTTGCACAATGACCTTCAACCCTGGTTGACTTTATAGCAAATTTGAGACTATAACTATTTGGTTAGGACAAGGCCATAAAGAATAAACAAGCTTTACATTATGATGAACAATCTCATGAGCATAGGCTCTGTTCTCATAAAATCACCATCTGAAACTAGAAACATTCATGGGCAGAAGGTTTTTGATATTTATTGGTATTTGCAATAAAAATGGAGTTTTGCCAGGCCAGAGTAGCAATAAAGATGCCCGAATGCAGTCAGTGAAAAGTATCCAGGAGGGTGTGCTTTTCCTGAGATAGCAACAACCGCTGTAATTGCTGTGCACCCCATTTCCTACATGAACACTTCAAATACAACTGCATGTCCTGGAGCCACCATTCAGATTGGTTCACTATCATAAAACCGCTCAGTAGTTGGCCCATTTATGTACTTTCTGTCAACCCAGTGATGTTTTGTATTGAATCCTGCACAAGGGAAGACTGCTTTTGAAACAAGCTGTTCCCTAGCAGTAACCTTGTCTCCCTGCTTGGGAATTTTGTCATCGATGAATGTGGAAAGTAGATGATGAAATTCACTATTTTTTTTTTCCACTTCTTTCTGATCTGGCTTCACCTTTAGCGACCTATAAGGAACACCCCTTTCCTCAAAGAGGTAGAAGTGAACCTGAAAAACTCTCCATCAAACCAAGTCTGTCAATTGGTTTGATACCCAAAAAGAGAAACAAGAAAACTTGTCCAAAGCCTTTGCAGCACAATAAGTTGAGGAAATACATTATGCTGAGGAACTCAATGCATAGATGACAGGCACTGCACAGCCTTGAAAAGGACACCAGACTGAACACTTCAATCACTTATCCTAGAGCTCTCAACAGGAGATGTTACTTTGCTACCACTAGGAAACAAGAAGCAATCACTGTCAGATGAACGGAAAGACTGATCACAGGTACTACTCTGTGACAATCAAAGTAGAGACCATTAAAGGAAAAAAAATATTCACTCTTTCTAATTCTTTGATATATTTCTGGAAATGTTGAGCAACATCCAGCAGTGGGGCCTTTCCCAAAAGACACTTACTCATCATCTGACAAAATTTTATACTCTAATTTTCTCATGGAAAATAAACCCTGAGAAAAACTTTCCTCCTTTATTGGATCAGAAAAAGTACAGTTGCTGTAGAAATGCCTCTTTTGCATTTTTAAGTACCATGCTTGTAATGATAGTGAAGCAATAAATACAATTTGCACACTAATAGATGCTTCAATGAAGAGAAGGCAAAACAAGATAAACACCATTCAATAAAATATTATCAAATTATCCATCTTAATATTAGAATAGACTTATTTATTTCTCTAATGAAAGGGGTAAAACATCTTCTTCAACATGTGCCCTGTCACAGCCCTGTCACACTTGCAATAAGTGACATTTTCTCTGTCATTTCTTTCTTTCATGGATGCCATAAAATGCGCCACATGCATATGAAGTGACATCTTTACTAATACGTGGTACTTACTTATCTCCCACAATTCCCAAGTTGATTGTCGGATAGCCATGTTCTTGGATTGTAGCTAAGAGAGTTGAACGGTTACTGTCCCGAATCTTTCCTGGCAAGAGGTCATCTTCAGGATTCAGTAGCTATAAAACCAGAAACACTTTCAGTCAGTCTACTTGCAGTACTCTGCACAAGTAAGAATTTTCTTCTCCATACAGGACAGAATATTATACACCTATAATAAAATACATATATCAAAAGCGATTTAGCAAATTTAATAAGATATATGCTTGTTTACTCCAATCCTCCATGTTGCGTAGTTTGTTTCTATTGGTCCAAGCCCACAAAACCTTCTTTCTTCTTCTGTGTACCCAGCTTCTACCGTCAAACATTAGAAATCAAACTAAAGACTTGGAGTTTCCAAGTTACTGCTTCTATTTAAATGCTTCCAAAGGAACCTCACTGATACTGCTAACCAAAATTTAAGGTATTAAAAGAAATTTTAAAGTACATTGTTTACTTACCAATAAAAATATTTTTAAATACAATAATCTGTATTGGAACAATAGAAGCTTAAACCTTTGTTCTTATACCAATTACTGAATTGGACTAAAATCTGTCTGTCAAGATAGTATCATAGCCATTGCCTTACATACATCCTACATTGTGGAATTTAAACTACAAAACATACATATATAAACATATTTTACATAAAATAGGAATTTTTTTGTAGGACATAGAAGAATAATGCAACACTGTCAGGAGGTAAATAATAAAAAAAATGCCTATGTGAAAATTATAGCAATAGTATTAGGTAGCAAGGTCAGAATAACCAGAAGTGGAGTATGACTAAATTTTGATGCTTTGGCTAGCAGCTCTATTTCTGTGGAGATTTCCATAGGATGTTTGAGAAACCCACCATGTAGGGTTGGAACAAGATGATCTTAAGGTCCCTTCCAACCCTAACTATTCTATGATCCTATGACTTTTTTCTAACACAAGATACAAAACAGTGCCGACATCAATAATGGATCCTTTAATGACATGCAAGAATCTTCAGTCATACCCAAGATACTATTCAAAAAATCATCACCTGCAATCCTTGTAGCTCTTTGGATTTGTTCAATTAGCAGTATGTTTCCTGCACAACACACCTTATTTATGTTATGAAATCTGGCAAGATTCTGTCCCAGCAAGGCTGGCCTGTGTCACCCGCAGTACCCAGAAGTCACAAAGTAACCTTCACTGGGGTTGCAGAAGTTGTAAAGACTCCGCCAGATTACAAAATTCAGCCTATTAAAAGCATACAAAGTCGTTCAAAATTTAACATATTCAAGCTGTATGGAATACAGCTATTGGGTTTATGTTTGTGTCTGAATTTCAAGAAGTTTGTCTCATAAGACAGTCAAAATTATAGGTCAAACTTCAGGCTGTCTTTAAACTTCAAACTCACTTTATCTCAACCCACAAGTTCTTTTGCTTTTGCTCTTCCTGTTCTCTCTCTGTCTTGCTGCCAGAAGGAATGAGTGAACATAGCTGCTGGCCAGGGTCAACTCCCACATATATAAAATCCCTAAATTACGTTAATCCTGAATCTGATTTTTCTAATGTACTTAAAAGAAAGCAATTAGAAAGCTGGTCTGCAGTTCTACCAATTGCAGACTATCTGGATTTCAATATGTGCTATTATTAAAATACTAAGGCATTTGGTAGTACTATTGAGTTTACAAAGACAGGTTATCTGCCATTTGCGCTATGGCTACAGAGGAGTGCTGCTCAAAAGAACTTACTCTTCCAGTCATGACTGCCAGTACAAATGACCTCCCTGACTACCCCACGGGTCCTCTCTTCCTGGCAGGAGAAAGCAGCTGGCACAAGGTTGGATACAGGACCAAAGTTCTGGCAAAGGCAGTGTGTGAGACTTGTAAGAGACCATTGAGGGAGAAAGCAATGGCACAAGCACAATAGGCACAAGCACAGTAGGCACAAGCAGCCTATTATGGATTGATCACTCATTAAAATACCTCAGCACAAGAGGCAGCTCAAAAAGCAAGTCTACTTGGGAAAAGGGTGGAAGCCACTTTCCAAAACACTGTCCCAAGGAAGATGCAGTAATTCAGACCTTCCTCTAAACATACTTTTCTTACCTCATTCCCTGTTGACATGACTGCAACCACCGGAAACTTGTTAACTTCTACTTCAGTTACTCCAACAGTTGCTAAGAGACCAATCTCAGACGGACCCATGTGGGTTCCTTTAGCCAACACACATTCGCCTCTTTTAATGTCATGTCCTATAGGTCTGAGTGCAGAGAAAAATGAAAGAAAACCAGAATGAGATTGAAAGTGTATTTACTTAATTGGTCCTGCTTAAGGTAAGGAGGGTCCAGGGATGTTCATTAGTCAGATTTTCAAAATGTCAGTACTACTTATGGTTAAAAAATTACTATATAAATCACCAGCCCTTCAATTCCCTACAGTGATATTTTACTATTTATGAGGAAGGATATGCTGAGCATGAATCACCTGTTGTAGGGCTGCAGGAGAGGGAAGGTGCTGCCTTCCCAGTCTGCCCATAGCCACTCTCAGGATTTGAATTCTCCTTCACATTCCTGTGCCTGGTCTTGGGGGGTTGCCGTTGGCAGCCCCTGGTGACACCTCCCCACTGTGTTCTAAGGCAAGAAGCTGATGATGGCTTCACCAGGTGTCAACTGCCAACACCACACAAGGCTCTGAATTGCTTTGTGCCAATACTGAAGTTAAAAGTTAGCAAAATCAGGATTATGAAGATAGGCTGAGAAAGTTGGGGCTGTTCAGCCTGGAGAAGAGAAGGCTGCGTGGAGACCTCATAGCAGCCTTCCAACATCTGAAGGGGGCCTATAGGGATGCTGGGGAGGGACTCTTCATTAGGGACTGTGGTGGAAGAAGTTCTTTACTGTAAGGGTGGTGAGGCACTGGAATGGGTTGCCCAGGGAGGTTGCGAATGCTCTATCCCTGGTGGTGCTCAAGGCCAGGGTGGACATAGCCTTGGGTGGCATGGTTTAGTCCCTGCCTATGGCAGGGGGGTTGGAACTGGATGATCTTAAGGTCCTTTCCAACCCCAACTGTTCTATGGTTCTATGATTCTAAGTAGCTGTTACAGACCTGATATCTTGGCCTGGTCGAGCCTGCACCAGGATTCGAACCTCTAGTTCTTCAGTACCCTATGAAAACAAGGAGATCAAATACAGTCAGAAGGGTTATTCAAAGCAGATTAATTATTCTTAATTTCTTAGTAGTCTATACAGTTTATGGTACTCATTACACTGAGACTGTATGGTTTAAGCATCATCACTGTTCTCCTGATAACATCTGAGTAATAAAGAAGGTCCTATTTAGGACTCCAGGAGTAGAAGAAACATGGCGAAAAAAATGTGTTTCAGGAATTTAGTAATCCCAGGTTTGAAAAGCACAATGGAAAGCGACTGTGGACAACATGGTGATGTGCAGAGAGTATTATTTATGAAACTGACGGATATCCCAGAAAGCTTTAGGAACACAAGAGAGTTAAAGGTGGTTAGCGGTAAGGCTTGCAGGGAGGTAGGGCATCTTCCATTTGGTGTGTATTGAGCAGCATTCTTCTTTCTGTGTATTAATATATTTTAAACTATGTTTGAGTGGTTTACTTCGACGGTTGCTAACAGCCAGCATCCATGCTGATATATTGATGCGCAATCTTGATATAGGATCTAACAATTGTTTTGGTTGAACACACTGGGCTCCTTTTTCCTACAAGTTGACATAAAAACTCAAAATGATGAAAAGGATGTAGACATGTTTTTGCAAGGATCTTTCTTAACAATTTTGCATTTGGAAAGCTGATGAAAATTTATCTTTCTGCTCGATAGATGCAATTCCTTTCAGACCTGTGACTTCTACAGTCATTTGGGGAATGACTGGTATGATATTTAAGTACTGCTACTGCAACTGGAGGTCAAGGAGCTCCTTTAAAAAGTACTCTAAGTCTTTTCAGAAGAACATTTTTAAGATGCTCAAGATTTCATTTTAGTTAAATCCCAGCTCTGAAGGAGTTCTTTAGACTAAAAAGAAAAGTATTCTTAAAATATGTATCCATCCAGGCACAAAAAAAGACAGAAAAAAAACTTAATATTGAAACTATACTAATTATTTATGTACAGGATTAGCAGAGTGGCATATTCAAGGACAAGTACAAACTGAAGGGTACTATCTCACACAAGCAGGAAAAGGAAGCTGAAGGTGGCTGACCATTTGCTGAAAACGTCAGTTTAAGCAAATAACAAAACAATCTGTTCTCACATGCACAGGAGAACACGGACAGAAAAAGTAGGATCCAGGAAGAGAGTCATCCAAAGAAGTAGAAAATATCAGGTTATGATGTATGTTGCTCTGCAGCATGACAGTCCTCTCACGATGAGGTGGGCAACGGCCATAGAAAACTTGCTCAGTAAGGCTAATAGAATGATTAACAAGCACTGAAAGCAATAGTATATTTTACATGAAGATATAACCTACATATACGCATCTGTAAGCTCAAAGCGGGACCGACCCTCTTAGAAAAAAGGCCAGCCTAGACAGCTTGCTGACCTCAGATGTAAAAATCTATGCATTTACAGTTAAAAGGCGTAAGAAAGGATCATGAGAGCATGTTTCAGTTTTTGCTGTCTTTATCAGCTTTGAACACTAGAATTCATCTGCTTACACCCCAGCTGCAATCGCAATGCTAGCATAGAGCTATGGTGAAGTGGAACGGCTTGTCATAACAGCAGAAGAGCAAAGGCTGATTTGAGCAAAGAACCATGCACACACTTAATTCCAAAACTGAACTTGGAAGTTGTGTCAAAAAGAGACTATCTTCTTGCCTTAAAATCAGTCAGATGATGGAAAACATGACAATAGTGTCCTGAAATCACAGCTGGGTAAGGTTCAGAAGGAATCTGAACACAAAGTCTAAGATGGACTGTTTGGGATGGAGTTGCCTAGCTCTTGTACTTGATCAAAAAATCACAGTTTCCTTCATTAAGACAACTGTGCGTACAGAATTAGTATTATAGGACTCATTTTTGCTGTGGTATTTTGCACCATCTGTAAGAGAGACCCAATATGATTTATGGGCATGCTGGAAAATATGTTCAATCTAAACAGAGTAAAGACTATGTTCTGAGGGAACATGCACCTTATCCATTTGCTGGCTTTCAGGGGTCTTAAATTCAGTAATTTTCTCATTTTAAAGGAGCATGGAGGTATATTGAAGAAACTTTAATAAAAATTGAAGGGCACTTACTTCCCCCATTACATAGTAAAACCCCTTATTTTAAACGTATCCTTTTATTGTAAGGTACGCGCACAAGATACATTCTCCAAAATCCACCAAATTCACCTTTGCTGAAATGAGACCAGCTCTGATAAATCAGAACCACCTTCATAGCATAACTTAATATAATCCAAGCTATCCTATGGATTTTAGAGACTTAAAACAGTTCACTTTCCCACAGATCATATTCCACTTTAATTTTATCAGCAGTAAAGCTGCAATATAATATTTCAAAGTACAATTCTGGGACCAACATGCATATTAAGAAAACTTTCCTCTTTCTTAATGGTGACTTAAGAGGAACTTTAAAAGTCCTTATCTTGCTGAGTTTCAGGATGATCCTGAAATATAAAGAAGATTGCTTTGCTACTAAATGCAGACTCAGTAGAAAAGAAGTTAATACTTCTGATTGCCATTACTCTGTATATTAAAATGCAATTAGTCTAGGCACACAAACTGGACTTTAGTTATGAATTTCCAGGAGGCATGTGACCTTCACTCAAATCATGCTCCTAAATACTTTGGTGTCAGCATTCAACAACTGTGATGAAAAATCAACGTTAAGACAGGTAGGTCTGTGCTACTGTTACCACAGCCCAAAAAAGTGAGCAGAATTGCCACTAGGAACTGATGATTCCTCAGATTTCTGAGATGAACAGAAGAGCTTTCCCACAGGACCATCATATTTACAGGACTGTGTCATGAGCCATTTTCTATTGCACACAAAAGAAAAATGATTTTTAACTTGTGACTCACATCATCTGACTCCCTGATGAGCTCTGTATCTTCCACTTGCACCACCGCATCAGCACCACATGGAATTGGAGCACCGGTTGTCACGCGCATTACCTGACCAGGCATCACAGTCTGAGTTGGCTGAAAAATAAAAAAACCCAAAAATCTCAAACCATTTGAACTTTAAGAGAGAAATCTGAAAAACTAAAGTTCTTATTTCTGCTGTGGCTCTGGATATACTGCTAGTGATATCAACTGGTACAAAATTTGAGGTACTTTAAGATCATTAGGTCATTTCTTCAGATCTGACTTCTTTTATATCATCAGATATTATATCATCAGATATTATGTGGCTTCATATTTCTCCCCTTGTATCACAAGAACAACTTCTGTAAGCAGCAATATACTGGTACTCTGGCTTAGAAAAATAACTGGCTCAGAAATGTAACAGATGGTGACCTTCTAGAAACTTACATGAGGAAAACCCAAGTAGTTCTCTGTACATAAATATTTTGCAGAGTACTCTGGTCCTCAGGGTTGAAATTTCTTTGCTTTGGTTTGGCTGCATTTTTGTTCTGTTTTGGTTTACCACCACACTGTCTGTAAACCCCCAGCAGCTTATAAGTAATGTAACCAGCAGCTTCATTTTGAAGCTTATATTGAGAGACAGCTCAACACTAGTTAACACAGAATATCTATCTTTGTAAGGGTGAGTTCAGCAAAGCTGCAAATTGATAATATTCTACAATTACGTAAAGTCACAGTACATTACAAAGTTTCAGCAGAAGTAATACAAAGAACAGAAAAATACCAGAACATGATAAGACACATGACATGGCTTTGACAAAATTCTTTCTAGGCAGCATATTTTATATACATTTTTCAAAATCCAGAGTAAAATTTGGCCATATTATAAAAACTTCAGAAATAAATACCTGAAAGAAAATCTTTCTAAAAAAAGAAGCTGATATAATGATTGAGATTTCACTGCTGGAATATGAATGCTTGCTCCCTGCAGTGCTTTTAGGAAGCCCAACTTATTTAGGCATTACTGTTACTAGTGAACATGTGCCACACACAGATCTGCACAGCTGTGATCAGACCAACATATTCTGCACATGTCACATGCATAATTCATGTGCAGACTGACTCTATATTCCATATGCAGCACTGGAGTTTGTCCAGGATTTCTCAGACTGCAATTAGCACATATCTGATAGCAACCCACGGACCTGAAATACTGCCTGCCATCATTTACTCCGTGACTTGTGACAGGAGGCTGTTAGACATTTGCAAATTCTAGATGAGTGACCAACATTTCAGCTGTACAAAGCTGTGACCACTTTTCCCATTCTTCTACTCCATTTTAGCACTGTCATAATGTCTGAAATATGAGTATTACCTTGACATGTGTGTATTTCAAAGGCTGGTCACTAGGACAGAAACCCCAGGGTGGGAAGCCCCAGGGAGAGGTTGGAAATGGTTTGTATCTGGTTTACCACAGTATCCCAAGAAAGAACTGAGCCTTGAGCTGGTTGAATCCTGACCCTTTTCTACAGTAACAGACATGTAACATCCTTTGAGAAGAACATCAATAAAATCCTAACTAAAAAAAAAAAAGAGGAAAATTCACACTTGCATATGTCTCGGTTAGTGTGCTTTTAGGGCAAGATACGTGTTATCCTGAAGTAGGTATCTAAGGCAGATGACACAAAAATTATACTTTTTTAAAAACCCAATACTTCTCACCACAGACCATGCAAACGCTGATGATGAACAGCTGAAACAGTGCCAATAACTGAAGACACTTGAAGTGAAAATAAGATAATCTTGTCTGGTGTGTTATTTCGATTTTTATGCAAAAAGAAATAATAAAAAATTGCAAAAGGCAAATCCTACACCTTGGATTATAGGAGCTCCTTTGCATATTGTTGTAGGTATAGTCTACAGCTACATTACAAACAGGTAAAATAGTCTTGGACTTACTAACATATTGGTGACTTTAGTAACAATTTTCAGAGTATATTGTATAAAAATATTCTCCCATTCAAAATGTACTTTTTGGGCCTCACGAACCACAAAGAATATAAAATGTGGACTATTCTGCCAGAAATCACTTTCTATGGTGATAAAATGCACTGTAACTACCCATGCTCTTGGAGTTTATTACTAGACGAGTTAATTTTTTTGAGATGTAATGATGTGAAACATTTAAACAAATTTATGGTACGGTAAGATCTGCTTTTAGAATTGGTTGTTTTGCTCATATATTTAATTTTCTTTTCTTTTTCCTTTGAGAATTTGATCAGATTAACTCTATGAACAAAAGTCAACCATCAGATTTGCGTGTGAATCTCCAGGGCTGTGTTCTTTTGTGCTAGAGACTATGAAGATAAATAAATGATTGCTTCTCAGAAAGCATAATAATCTATAACAATTTCACAGAAGCTCTTTTAAAGGCCTCTGAGATCTCATGCTTACCTGAAATAGCACACTATTGGGTTCTGTCTTTTGTCTTCATCACTGAAGCAGTCACTGAATAAAACCCAGAAATAATCTACTGAGCCCCCATCTGACATTTTCTCTTGCACATATTACACCTCTCCCATGTGCTTTCCACAGACCCATGATCTGTTCTGTAAAAAGGCCCAAGTTAATAGAATGTCTGTTTCCATCCTATATTACAGGTGATTAGTCACAGTGGCTCTTACAAACATCTTTAGAAAGTCTTCCATGAAATGCTAAACTCCAGCTACGTAAGCCTTCAGGAAGACAACCACTGCTCCCTGTGGTTGAGTTTTTCACAGAGAGGCCATGCGGATGGCTCATGAGTAGTACTCTCAAATGTGCCCTAACCTCCCCATTGCAGTATCTGAAAGGTTTCCTCAATACAAAATAAAAAGTGGTTGTTAACATAAACACAGACACCTAGAAATGGAAATCAGAAAATAATGCACAATTTAAAAATTGATACAGAAATGCGCAACTTGGCTACACAACCTCTCTGCAATTCTCAGTCCTGTTTTCTTCCTCTCTACTTAGCATTTACATAAACTTTTTCCCTACAGGAGGAGCCAAATCTAAACCTATTTTGAACTCCCTGCTGTGAATCATTCTGTTAATTGGTCTGTAACATGAAAAGCAGAATGTTGCTGCTGAGAGTGACTGAAGGGTAAAATGAGACAGAGGAGCCTTCCAAGGCTATAAATAATTCCTTGGGAAGGAGATGAACCTGAAGATGTGTTGGCTCAAGAAAAAAACATTGACCAATTACTCGGAGGTCAACAGCCTCATTTTTCTAACTTGCCAATGGTATTTTCAGAATTATTCTCTTTCTGCAAGCCTCCTCCCACCCGGTTTTTGTTCCTTGCCAGAGAGGCTTCCTATTCCTAGTAATCTGAGGGGACAGACTGTCCCTGTAGGGAACCATTTGTGAACTGAATTTTGTAGGAAGGAAGCAAGCTCCCATTTGCCCTTTTATTCTTTGTACAAACCTGCTGAATTCATTAGGATTTGAAACCCTTCAGGCCTGTGGCAGTCTCCCCTGTTAGACACAGCTTCAACAGTCCTGTTTTTCAGCATCACTGTGCTGTTATATTTTCTAACTAGCAAAATGATAACATTGATGACAGCTGAATAATGACAGGAGTAATAATTCAGCAGGTTACTCTGTCGGTTCTTGGTATTTTAAAGTGACCATGAAGAGAGTTGTAGAAATATTTGCCAGACTAATGCTTGGAAATGTAGATAGAAGGGCTAAAAATCCAAGGCAGGTAAAAAACCTGCAAAATTCATTAGTTTACTTTTTTTTAGCATTTAGAGTAATTTTACATATTTTGTATAACAATCCACATGAATATCAGTATTGAGAAGATGCGCTGTAGAGCACTAAGGCATCCCTTGAAAAGTAATGAAAAATAGACTATTAATTATTATTCATTATTGAATAATAAAGGGCAGCCTTGGTTGCAGCAATCATGAGATGGTCAAATTCAAGATCCTCAGGACAGTGAGAAGAGCGAGCAGCAAGCGCACTGCCCTGGACTTCAAGACAGCAGACTTTGGCCTCTTCAGGAACCTGCTTAGTAAGGTTCCATGGGATACAGCCCTAGAGGGCAGGGGGGCCCAAG
>JANRGW010018233.1:0-29873 GCA_024733675.1 Psilopsiagon aymara | reverse complement strand
TTTGGTTTAAAAAAAAAAAAAAAAAAAAAAAAAAAAGAAGTGGAATAATCTCTGGATAAAACTACCACGTGAATTAGCTGTTTATACACATCTCTTTCCAACCCAGGAAAAAATGCTGAAACATAACCTATTTGATTCAAACAACCTTATAGATATAATTGAAGAGTTGCATGCTTCCTCTTTACAGTGGAGAGCAGCAGCACTTTCAAGCTTTTCTGCGTTAGCTATAATGTTTTACATTATGTACATGATACTGCTGCAATCAGGTTTCATGGTACAGAACCTGAGATGTCATGATTTGTCATAATGTGGCATTTGCAGCACAAGCTAGTTCAGGCAGTTATCTCCGGGGATGTAGGTTTTACAGTCAAAGACCTGATAATCCAGTCGTTCAGGGTAAGGAGTCAAAAACCTGAATGCCCTGAAAAATTGGTTCTAATGAAAATTCCAGTTTCATTTTCAAAACAGGTATGATACCCCTGAAGTTCTGACAGCCCTAGCACTCAGGATTTCCTTGTTTCTACTGCCATCTTGGAAAAAAAATTTGGAGCTTTTAGAAACCCCAAATCCATTTTCTGCCAGCTGGAAAGACTTGTCAGATGACTAAAAGCCCATGAGGTTTCAGAGGCTGTGAGAGACTGATCTGAAATCATACTCCAACGTCCATTGTCTCAAAGATTGGTTCTGAGAAGCTGAGATGTAAATCCACATATCTTTTGTCTTAGAGATGGGTGGGAGTTTTTGAGATAAGACTACAGTATCCATTGTCTGGGAGAAAGGTGTGAGGAGCTGAACTGGACTCCACCACCCATTGCCTGAGAGATGAGTGGGAAAGATCTAAGACTCTTCAGTCCATTGCCTCGAGGATTGGTGTGAGGCATTATCCCAAGAATTGCTGCAGACACATATGTGTGCAGACACATGCAGTTGAAGACCTGTCTGCAAGATCAAGGAAACTGGTCTACCACGAAGGAGCAATAAGTGACATGAAGAACAGAGGTAATTCCCCCCAGCTCTTTCTTTGCAAAAGGTGAAAAGGTAATCACCAAGAGACACATCACCAAGAGGCACATCGCCAGGGGGCCATTGCCATGATGATGACTCCAGGACACCTCCATGAGGACACTCTTCACCAGTGACTACTACGGACCCTGAAGGACACCCCTAGAATGGTTCTGAAGTTAAGAAACTAGAGGGCTATAGTATAAGAATTACTTTTTACGATCCTATATGCTTTTACTCTCCTGAGACTGTCACCTGCATTGGTGGATGTTATTTACCTGTAAATTAGTGAAGCTTTTGACATGGTTTCAACAGCATTCTCCTGGAGAAACCAGCTGCTCATGGCTTGGATGGGCATGCTCTTTGCTGAATAAAAACTGGTTGGATGGCCAAGCCCCAAAATTGGTTTTGAATGGAGCTAAACCCAGTGGGTGGCCAGTCACAATTGGTGTTCCACAGGGCTCATCACTGGGGTCAGTTCTGTTTAATATCTTTATCAGTGATCTGGATGAGGGAATCAAGTGCACCCTCAGCAAGTTTGCAGATGACACGAAGTTGGGTGGGAGTGCTGATTTTCATGGGGGTAAGAAGGCTTGACAGAGGGATCTGGATAGGCTGGATCAATGGGCCAAGGCCAAGTGATTTATGGAACAGAACTTCACAACTCACAGTTATAAAGCAGGTATGTTTATTGTGGCGCCGGGTGCAAGAGGATTATTCCACCTGACTTGCACACTGAGAGCTCAACAAGCTAGATTTTATTACACACAACATACATATTCATTAGATTTCACAAGCATAGGAGAGGATTTCTCAGAGGAGGAGGAGATTATTACAGTTAGTTCTAAAAACTCACTAATACCATTCCCCAAACTCACTAATACTATTCCCCTTCCCTCTGTGTCTGTTCACTTCCATCTGGTGGTCTCAGGCCAGGGTCTCTGGATGAAGTAAGAGGTCTTCCTCACTATGCACTTTTCACCTTTGGCAGTTTCCCCAGCTGGCAACAGCAAGTCTTATAGAAACTAATTGAAAGAAGTTCTTGTCAGACATTCATCTTCTTGAGGGAAAAGGGTTCCTGATAACAATGTGTTTTGGCTACCCATTCTATTCTGGGTTATAGTTTAACCACAAGACTATTAATAATAAGAACATACCTGTTCCCTATATTAAGCTAAGACAATCAAGAAAGTTTCAGAAAAACCTCTTAAACCTTTCCTTAGTCCTTTACTGTACCTCACTTCAGGAGGTTCAACAAGGCATAGTGCTGGGTTCTGTACTGGGCACACAACAACCCCCATGCAAATATACATGGGGTAGGGAAGAGTGTCTGGAAAGGTGCCTAGTTGAAAAGGACGTGGGGGTGTTGGTCAACAGCTAGATGAATACGATATGACAATGGGCCCAGGTGGCCAAGGAGGCCAGTAGCATCCTGGTTTATATCAGCAATAGCATGACCAGAAGGACTAGAGAAGCGATTGTCTGCCCATACTGGTCACTGGTGAGGCTACACCTCAAATGCTGTGTTCAGTTTTGGGACCTTCACAACAAGAAAGACTCTGAGGTGCTGGAGTGTGCCCAAAGAAGAACAACATAGCGGGTGAAGGGTCTAGAGCAAAAATCCTACAAGGAGTGGCTGAGGGAACTGGGGATGCTTAGGCTGGAGAAAAGGAGGCTCAGGGAGTCACCATCACTCTCTACAACTAACTGAAAGGAGGTTGTAGTGAGGTGGGGGTTGGTCTCTTCTGCCAAATAACAAGCAATGAGATCAGAAGAGCCCTCAAGTTGTACCATGGGAGGTTTAGATTGGGTATTAGGAAAAATTTCTTCTCCAAGAGGTTATCAAGAACTGGAAAAGGCTGCCCAGGGAAGTGGTTCAGTCCCCATCCCTGCTCTACTTAAAAGACATGCTGACATGTTGCTTAAGGACATGGTTTAGTGGTGAACTTAAGAGTGTTGGGTTAATGGCTTGACCTGATGATCGTAAGGGTCTTTTTAAACCTATGTAATTTTATGAATCTATGATTCTGTGATTTACCATCCATTGTTTATATTACATAACAAGCCAATAGGGTTCTTAATTTGTTTAAGGAATACTAAATAGCATTTAGATAGCAAAATATGGAAAAATTCACTTTTCCAACACTAGCTTGAAACTCTTGTGCCTGTTCATAGCATTGCTTTGCAGTTATACTGCATGATGCTTCAGTACCAGAAAGAAGTTAAGCATAACAAACATCATTTCAAGTCAGCATAAAGGCAATCATTCTAAAAATGCTGTAGTTGTATTTGGGTGTCCAATGAAACATTCCCTGCTGCCCCCACAAGCCCACTTATCAGGCTTTGTCAATCAGAACAGCCACAGTGAGATGACCATCTTTGAGCAAAGAGTGTTTAGCACATATTTTCCAAACTGCAGGCACATATTTTCCAATCTACAGATTTGCCAAAGCCTTGTCACGTTCTGTTTCTACTCAAACATTGTCTGAATCCATATTACTGTAACCCAAAACACTACCAAGTCTGAATACACACTTTCTGTCTTGATTGCTACCAGAAAGTCTTTAATCAATTTCTTTTAACTGCCATATCCAACTGGTGAGATCAAATTCAGGATACAAAAATATTTCAAAAATGAGGAACGGTCCCATATTCAAGGATGTGTTAGATGTTCAGGACAGTTTTCATATTCTTCCAGAATATACCCAGAGAAAGTTCCTGGTGAAAGGCCAAAGGATGTGAATTCAAAAGAATTTTCATTTCTGCATGTTTTAACAGATGGGGTAACCCATGTTGGGGATTTTTTACTGTCACTGAAAAGTTTCTTGGCCAAAAAGCAGAAAAGGATCCACTGTGCCATTCTTAATAGTAGATATTTGTATTAGTTTGTATTTCACAGGCAACAGTTTAATGTAGCAAATTTACTTGATAATGTGTGCCCTTTGGGGAAAAAAAAAAATAGAAGATATTAAATTCTTCTTTCACTGCTTTGTACAGTTAGCATTGAACATGAGCTTACATCTTATTCCAAAATATGATGAGAGATTTAGAGTGCCCTTGCACTGCAGCAGTGACCTGGAGAAATGCAAGTTCATTTCATGTCCTTCCCTATCAAGATATTTGTGCATCAGTTCTGGAAACCTAAACACTGCACAGCAGGGTAAAAAAAGGCATACCATAGAAGCACAGAATCACAGAACAGTTTGGACTGAAGGCACCTGTTAGAAATTAAAATTCCAAAATCTGTGGAGGAACAGAAGCCAGACAATCATCAGAACTGTCAACAGACAATGTAAGAAAGATGCTCTGCAGAACGAGGAATGATAATGCTAACTATAATTCTATGGGAAAAAGACTTATATGAGATGGAAGGATTTTATGCCACAGAGAGTCTTGAAGTAGATTTTTTCAGGAGCAGTAGGCAGATTTTCACATAAGCCCGTACATTTTTTGATCTACGTGCTAAGACTAGCTGGAGGAGTGTTATAAGTACTTATTTGCATTTGGCTGACCTGCCAACAGCATTTACACTGATTTTAGTCCTTTATTGCACTTTCCTTACATTCTGTATCAGCAAAAATCATGAGCGGCTTTTGCAGTCTTTATTCTCCCAATAACTCCTGAAAAACTTAATTCCTATGGCGATTCCCTTCAAGGGAAGAGGCAATAATAGGAGATACAGAGACAAAAGCATTTATTTCACCTTTTATCACAGCTCACAGCAAGGCTAGAAGAGCTAAGGGGAAAATAATAAAACAAGAGTGTAAGGGTGAAGTCGAAGGAAGAGAAGATAACTATTTATGCTGCCTTAGAGCATGGCCCTACATTTCATATAAATGATATTAAATAAATTAACAAATAGTGAATTTGCCAGAGGCAAAAATAATTACATATAAATGATATATGAAATTTACTTTTTTATATGCAGGCATTTTTTGGCTGTACTTTATATATAATTATTTTTGCCTCTGATAAATTCACTATTTGTTAATTTATTTAATATTCTCTTGTTGGGTGAGAAATTGGCCAACAGGTCAGGCTCAAAGAGTTACAGTAAATAGAGTTATATCGGGTTACATGTTGGCCAGTCACCAATGGGGTTCCATGTAAACTGTAAATGCTTCCACTTTTTTTGATCTCTAAAAAATTAGTTATCTCCCCCTCTAGGTATTATCTTTTTGTGGCTCCACTTTATGAGTTACATGCCCTCAGGGAAACACTGTAGGTCATAGGTGGGGTTGTGATGCATGGGATGTTGAGTCTCTAAGATGGGAGCCAACACTTGACTTGGCAATAAAAATAGACATGGTCAACAGACTTGACAATGAAAAATATTAGTAGTGACTTATTCCAATGAGGACACAAATCATACAGGCTACCTAAGGCTTGCAAGCTCAGCTGCAAATAGAGCACATGCAAATAGAGGTGATTCTGCTCTGTCTCTTGACCCCATCATGAGCAACGTGTGAAGTTTTCTAATGAATTTATCTAATGATGATGTACTGCTGGCTCTTCATCATTTAGAGACAACCATAAAATCTTTAGCAACCATTCCCAACTTTTTTTTTTTAACTACCATTTATATGTCCACATTTTTATGTATACTGTGAATTACTAGGAAAAAGAAAAAAGTAAGTTCACATGCACTTTTAAACTGCTATAGTTCCTAGGGAAAAACAAAGAGTATGAATCACAAATGTTTCATATTTAATCTGAAGTTTAAAAGGGTAAGAGAATGGAAAGAATTATGCAAAATCCTACCGTACCCTAGATATCTTAGAGCAACATAAAGAAAAGCAACACACACCTAATTGCCATCTTCAACTATAAAGTTAAAAGAGGTCTTCTGTAAAAATTATATATAATCAATATGAATGCAGCTATAAAAGGAACCACACATGGCACCCTGCAATTTAATATTATCCTTATTACTGCTGGGTTCCACTTTCATATTTATAGTATGCCTAATGAATGAACACATTTTAGAACTGATCCAAGGGGAAAAATCTCTTTACCTTTTGACATATCCTGAAACAACAATTTGTTTTTCTTAAATTCAAATTAAATATATTTGGTTTGTGGTTGGTCTGAAGAAGAACTGAGCTGGTTTTATGCAGCGAAGAAGCTACATGAAGGAGAACATTTAATTAAATAAAAATATATCACAGACAATCAAAAAGTCGGAGAAAATGATGAAAAATTAGCACCAGTAGCAAGTGCAAAAAGTTAAGAAGTTCATATATATATATATATATATGTATATTGTTTCCAGATTTGGAGTTATTTTTCAATTACTTTTAAATGCCTCTGACTTACCTTGACAATATCTTAAAACCAAGTATTTGCCATTTTAAGAGTCATAATTTACTAGGCAACATATTCTGTGTGAGAAAGTTTTTTCCAAGTACGTGTGATTTTAGGTACCTTTCTATGATCAACTCATGCAATTCAACCTTCATTAATTTTGCTTTAACACTTGGAGTCCAAAAGGATCTACTGTGCCAGTGTTCTGAGTCACTTAATCCTCTGCATTCAGACTTACTGATCTACATTTAGTGCAAAAAATCTAGCAACTAACAATGTCTATATAGCTCAATGTGGGTTTCAAATACAAACTCACTGAGCTGTGAGCAAGAAATAGAACTTGTTATAAACATGAACCTTACCGATACCTAAATCAAAGAGTTCTCTAGTTTCATAGCAAAGGCATAACAATATGATTGTTATTCCTAGAAGCGAGGCCAGCAGGTTCAAAGGAGGTGATTCTGCCCCTCTGCTCCACTCTGGTGAGACGCCACCTAAAGTACAGTGTCCAGGTCTAGAGTCCTCAGTACTTGAAAGACATGGACCTATTGGAGGTCCAGAGGATGTAATACCTTGAGAAAAGACCAAGAAAGTTGGGGTTGTCCAGCTGGAGAAAGGTCCAGGGAGACCTTATTGAGGCTTTTCAGTATTTAAAGTGGGTTTCTAAGCAAGAAGGGGACAAACATTTTAATGTGGCCTGTAGCACCAAGAAAAAGGGAAATGGTTTTAAAATAAATTAATGGAGATTTGGACTAAATACAAGAAATAATTTTTCAATGATGAGGGTGATTAAAAACTGGAATAGGTTGCCTGGTGGGGTAGTAGATGACTCAGCCCCGGTAACATTCAAGGTCAGGTTGGTCAGGGCTCTGAGCAACCTGATCCAAGTTGAAGATGACCCTGCTCGTTGCAGGGGGAGTGGACTAGATGAATTTTAAAGGTCCCTTCTAAACCAAACTATTTTATAATTCTATGTTTCTATTGGTACTACCTACTGCAAATAGGATAAGAATGGATGTTTTATACTTGTCAGTTGTCACAATCTTTGCTAGCATGAAAAACATGAAGAAGCAAGCATTTTGCAAATATGTGGGAGCTTTTTTCTGCAGGCTTAAGAAGTCAGAAGTGCATGCAAAACTGACAGGAGAGATGATTTTACTCTTCAGTCCATATCTATGATCAGATCCAAGGTCTGATAGGTCACATAGAGTGTGCATGGAAGACTTAACCAGTACCGTGCACATCAGATGTGCAGTAATGTGTTGTGCTACTGTTTGTGTTTGCGCTGTTGCTGTATGTGCTGTCACTCTGAAAGCTGATATATGTGCTTTCAGGAGTTTGCATGGGGCAGATATGCTCATCTTATTGTCCATGCCGTATAACACATCATCACATAGATGCTGAATTGCCCATTTCACCTTAGAAAGGCATATGCTTTTCCTTTTTTTTGGTATTGGAAACTACTAAATATTCTCCTGTTCAGACTCTATAGCACCTTTTCCATGCATCACCATCTTCTGCTCTGATATAGCTGCAATTATAACAGAGCTAGTACATTGTATTCTTATTATTATTCAATAACCTTGCTTTTCTCTTGAGAAACTACCTTCTGTGCTTGTGTTTTACCTCCAAAATTAAGTCATTCTAACTAGAGGACCTGTCTTTTTTATGACTTTGTAAAATGTCACAGAATCATAGGATGGTTTGGGTTGGAAAGGACCTTAAAGATCACCTAGTTCTAATCGCCCTGCCACAAGGGACACTTTTCACTAGACCAGATTGCTCAAAACCTTGTCCAACCTGGCCTTGAACACTTCCAGGGACAGGGCATCCACAACATCTCTGGGTACTGTCTGTTCCAGTATTTCACCACCCTGATATTGAAGAAATGTCATAAAATCTTTCTAACAGCACAAAAATGTCATCTCCAGTAAGGTGCAGTTTATTCAAATTCAGAGTTCCTGAGCTCTAGTTTTCTCTGCCATTGATTTTTTTATATAATACAAGACAAAACTTCTTTGATTTAATCTGCTCAGTTTTACTTTGGGTTGATATCTAATTCAGTGAGATACTTCTGAACATTTATTAGAGCATCGTTAGCAGTATGAAAATAAAATGTTACATGAATGCAAAGTATTACTATGTTTAGATGCTTTGCACCAGCCTGCTGCTCATTGATGTTGCTCACAGGCAAGAGTGAATGATATAAACTGTATTTGACAAAAAAGTCTTCAGGAATCACCAGGATTAGTGCTATGAAGGTACTAAAAACTAATGACAATGTCACTGTATTCAGGCTAACAGGCTTTGCTAAGAGGCAAGAAATGTTAACTTAGGCCTAGATCTGTAAAAAGATTACATTCCAGTCATAGCTGTCTGGTGTTCAGCTGCTCTGATATGCCAGAAGGATGAACATCTGACAATCTGTAGCAATGAAGCCTATGACCTCAAATATATCGAGCTATTAATGCTAATATCATTTATTTGGCTACTGGAATGAAGCTGACTTATGACAGATTGGCTTAGAGGACTTAGAAAGCACTCTGTAACAACCTGCATCTATCCAGAACTGTCCATACGCAAGGCTTTATTAATTCACTGCTCTTCAAGATCAACAAGAATACCTTTTAGTGACTTTCAGATCTAAGTTTTACAGCTTTAGGGTTGCAATAAAGTGTACTCTATTTCAAGCAGTTTAATTGTTATTGGACAACATAAGCTTCTTAAGACGTTACCTAATCAATATCCTTCATCTGGCTTGATATTTTAAATAGACTTTTTTTTATTATTATTAAAAAGTAGCAATTAATAGACTGTTGAAGAACAGCAACAAAAACCACAAGTCCTTTTTTGTAAGATTTTATATTCAAAGGGCTTAAATTCTTCTGCTTTTAAAGACACAGAAAGAGCAAAAAGACAGAGGAAGCACTGCATTTTTTTCTCCTCAGAAATTATGCTGAATATAAAATGTTCATTTTTGCAACTTAAGTACATTTTCAAGAAGTATACACATATTTTGTGTACTTATGTAAAAGTACATATTCTGAGTACTTCATCATGATCAATCATTTCTTCACTGATTTCTATTGTACAGTTGTCTAGGATGTATAAACTCTAAACTTCGGTATAACTTCTGACATTTTTCTTGTGCTTTCCAGGATCATCCATTCTACAAGTAATAAGGATTCTACTTGTGTCTAAGCCAGTCTTATCATTAGATGAAGCTACAGCTTCAGCAGTTTCCCACAAAAGATCTTTCCTGCACACAGTTTGTTTACGCTTTATTCTTTATTTCTTCTTTGGTACTTTCACTCCTTCTTTGTGGCTCTTGCAAATTGTTTTGGTTTGGTTTTTTTCCCTTAGAGATAGGTTAATTCGGTCTGTTTAGGATTTGTTTTGCTTCCAGACCACTGTTTAATTTAATTTTATATTTTTTCCTTCTAAATGTATTATGGATAAATGATTCCATTCTGCATCTTAGAAAACACACATTTCTTTCTCTAAGTTTAAATCAAGTTCTTAATAGCCTTTCCCCCAATTTTGTGCCTTAGATTAATATTACAAACCTGTTTACTGGGATATTAAGTACCTTTTAAAGTTCTCTCACTAGTCTTAAGCCTCGTTTTAATTCTCTTTTGTATAGAGTTTCTCACATATACCAATAAAATACACATGCGTCATTCTCACCAGCCGAGGTGAGTAGCTCTGGAGAGGACGCCTCCATCACCGGAGCATGGGGAAGTCGCAGCATCCAGGAGCCTCATTCTGAACTGCAGGAGCCACCAAGGGAGCCTCAAGTCTTCTTCAGGACTTGCCCAGGCGCCGCAGCTTTCACAGAACGGCACCGCTCAGAGCGGGTAACACTGCCCTTGGGATTGTGAGCATCCGAACCACATCACGTCAGGGCGAGCAGGCAGTGTCCCGCAGCCCAGCAGGCTGCAGAGGTGAGGTCAACCAGCGGTCATTGAGACAGTGCTCTAGGAGGCATCCTCTTGGCAGAAAGCACAGAACACTACGTCCTCTTTGCTGTCCCTCAGTGATATGTTTTAGTGGTGGTGGTGGCATTCCTAAGGTAATGGTTGGACTTGATGATCATATTCTGTGATTCTTTATAAGACTTAAATTTCCTTAAGTATCTTTATATTGCTTTTGCACTCTTCCCATCAGCTATGAATATAATGTAATTGCATAGTCTGGACTTTTTACTCCTAAGTCTTGTATTTAAGCCTTTTTTTGTATTATATTATTTCTTTGCTTCCATAGGTCCACTCTTTATTATGACTCTACTGCTGAGACTCAATGGTGCCATATTGTGCTCTAATTTATAAATTATAATGACACCAAATCCTTAATAAGATGACAGAAGAGTGATTTTTGTCTTTTCAGCTGAAAATATGAAAGTAGCTTTAGATAGGTTAGGATTTTGTGAAGTTTGTTTCTCTTCTAGTTTGGCCATTTTTGTGTGTACAGGTTATATCAACAGTTTTTTCCTCCAGAACAATGCCTTTAAACTTTTCATCATAATACATAGCATGTGGGGTTTTTTTTATAGCAATATCTATGTAAGGCTGTATGATAGTCTGAAAAAATGACGAGCAAGTGCAATAATAATATATATACACCTATAAAAACAAGTTTAAGCATAAGACCTATGAGAATCAATTAAATAGGTAACAGTAGGTTATTTTTTCAAGGGAGAACAAAGATTCTTGACCACTGTTTATTGGTCGGCAATTTCAGGTGTGATGGAGGACAGAAAAAAGCTGAGCATCAAAAGGGTGCAAGTAAGAAAACCTAAATTGTAGGGAGAAAGGTCTAGATGGAATGCACTGATAAAAATTAGGCAATGAAAGAAATCAGGAGAAGAGTGGAATAATTTCACTTTAGAGTGTATTTTAAGAGTCTTTTAAAGGAATGTAATGTAATTCTTTCTCCAGTCTGCACTGCGGTTCTTAATAGCATATTCCGCAGCTGCCCTGTACAGACTCCCACTGATATTAATAAATGTTCTTTTCATAGGATTACTCCAGAATATGAATAGAAATCAAGAGGAGAAAACTTTAACTATTATGCCCAGAATGCAGAATGCTTGCCATCCTTACAGTACGGACCTGTTCTTTCATCCCTCGATCACCTTAATCTGTCTGAATTTGACCTTTGTCTCATGGTTACATTTAAGTGGCATGTTATTTGCATAACAACTACTGCTTCTTCCTATTTCTTTTCAATATCCATGCATTCACATTTTTCTCCGTGACAACTCTGAAGTATAATTACAGTTAAAAAACCAAACCAAAGCACAAGAAACCACAAATCATAATAGCCTTAGAAATCTTCATAATTTCCAAATACACCGCAAAGTATCTTAGAATAATAAAGACTTTTGCTTTTACTATCTTCTGTTGATTCAATGTTTCTTGACCTGCATGATTCGTATATCACAGCAGCACAGGGGAGATGATACAGGAAGGGAACTCTGAAGGCTCCAAACCCCCTGCTCAAGCATGGATACCTGGAGCCAGTTGTCCAGGATCTTCTCTGGGTGTCTTTTAAGTATCTTCAAAGAAGACTCCACAACCTTCCTGGCAATTTGTGTCAGGGCTCAGTTACCCTCACAGTCGAAAAGTGTTCCCTGAGTTCAGAGGGAACCTTTTGTATTTCAGTTTTTGCCCATTGCCTCTTGTCCTGTCGCTGGGCATCACTGAAAAGAATCTGACTCCATACTCTTTGTGTATAAATACCTAATCAGGTATTTATATACATTGATGAGATACAGCCATGAAAATTCTTCAGGCTGAACAGGCCCAACGTTTCAATATCGTTTTACAAAATCAGATTAAGGAGTGTTGTTAAAGGATTTGCAGAACATAAGGCAAATGACTTCTAAGAGTTATTTAGTTTAAAAAAAAAAAAAATGATGTTATTTAAAAGACGGAATGATATGTTAATCAGTGCCAAAGGAATTGCATTTATAGCAATATAGTGTTTTGTATATTTTTAGATCTGACTAAATTTGTATAATTTCTAATAAATTATATCTTCATTATAAAAGGAAAGGCAAATGCAATATTTAGTTGATTGTATTTAAGGCATTTCAGTAACCAACCTGGATGATCCCTGCTATTTCACATATGACCTAAAGTACTCAGTAATAGCAGTAAAACAGATTTTCAAATACCTATATGTAATTTCTTTCAAAGAGCAGATGATTAAAAAGTTAGAGGTAAAAGAGTGAAATTGCATATTTTGTAGAAAAAGAGGGGGAATGGAGATAAATAATTTTTAAATTTCAGGCAACCATAATCTAAACTGACTTTGAGTCTAAAAGAAGTAAGCAAGATGTTAGATATTTAAGCAGGGTACTGTTTTTGCTTTTGGTTTTGATTTTGCTGTTTGTTTTTTTTTTGTTTGGTTGTTTTCTTTTGTTTTTGTTTTTTTTTTTCTTTGTTTGTCTTGTTTTTCTAATTCAACCTATGATTAAAACAACAGAAAAAGAGATTATAAGAAATCCAAAGAAATTTCTACTCAGAGGCATAAAAAGCTTATTCCAAAGACGTAGCAATTAGTGAAAAGCCTTCAACATCTCATCTAACTTCAGACACAGACTGTCTGGACCTCTGTCTTTGATGTATTGTCAGTAGGATTTATTTATAATCAATATAGAGAAGCAGGTATTTTTAGAATGTGATTTACCTTGTCTTAAGTAGACGTCTTACTTCAGATGAATCACATATTGCAATTGTCTGTTTTCTTTCATTAACTATAAGCAAAATCCAAGAGTAAATAGCTAAGATGCAGACTTCTCCATTTAATTGGATAAATCCCACTGTTGATAACTTCAGTGGGTCTTGGATGTTTAGAAATTTTTATCTTTTTTTTCTCATCATTAAATAATGCAACATATTGATATGCCAGATTAGTCTAAGAAAGCCTGTAAGGGGCAAGCGGATGCCTATTAACCTGAAAGGGGTGATTTCATTCACTTCAGGACTGATTCTGCTAATTTACTACTGAGACATATTGATTTAGCCATACTGAGCTCACTAACTCATATTTTAGTTTTAAGTGAAGTACTTGATCAAAAAGAATGCAAGTTTTCTGTGGAAAAATAATTAAAAAGTAATCATTTCTTATTCTCAAGTTTCTGAACAATACAATAAGTTTTGAAAGAGTTCAGTGGTTACACACACATCTCTAATCAAACTTACACACTAATATCCACACCCACAATCAGTATAGCAGAACATTAGCACCTTAGAAAAGACTGAAATGCTAAATTGTTTTCCTGTCCAAAGCACCTGATATAATAATGGGGAAAGGCTGTTTAATGTCTACACCATATTTAAAACGTGGCTGTTTTTTTTTCTTTAATTTTTATTTACATAGTAGTTTTCTTTAATACATTTAATTAAAATTTCACAGTTTGATTTACCACCTTTTGAATGTCTGCACTATTTCTATGAATATTTTCTTACTAATAAGAGAAAAGATTCTATAATATATTTTCAGGATGAAAGATTATTTTGTTTATACAACTTTGAGCAATTCTGAAGTTCTCATGTGGAAGCACTTATTTGTTCTTCACTAATTTGAAATAAGTAATTTAACCACAGGCCATTTATAATGAAATATTTTACATTTACAAGATGGTTTCAAAACATTTGGTCCTCATTGCTTATTCATTGCAAATAGTAAATTTTCCATGAATGGAAAGTATGTATGATATGCTAGTAAAACCACCAATTATTAGTAATGACCAGGCTGAACTACAGTAAAGATTGACCTGATTGATATTTTATCATCTTCTAACTTCCTGAAATCTTATCACTAATCTTATCACTTAATGCACAGTTTGTGTTTTAATTATTTGGCTATGTTTTTTAACATCTAATGTGTCTTCTGCATAGTTTTCATTAGCCTGTCTGTTGCAGTAATGTAAATCACCCATAACTACATTTTTGAACAACTTTGAATTTATACCAGTAAAACTGAGTAACAAACTTGCTTTTATCCTTAAATCTGAGCTTCTTTTATATTCAAACTTTGTTTCAAAACTGTTAAAAGGCTTACCTGCTGCTGTGCAGGTCAGCAATTTCAGCACTTAGTGACTATCAGCTAAGCAATTATTCTCATTCATTCTTCAAATGTTTCCTGTTTTCTATTTGGTCTTCCAGTCCCACCGTTAACTTTACCTTTTCTCTTCCTTCAAATCACTACTTCTAAGGGCTTATCATTGCCAAAGATGCTATTGAGTACTGAAACTTGTTAATTTAAAATCCCTTTCAAAATTATGCAATTTGGGAAGCATTGGCAGAAGTACAAACTTAGGCATTTTCATTCTAAAGTAATCAAAGATACTACTTCAGTGTTATTGCTAAAATGTCACACTGTTATTATTTAGCAGAAGCTCACCATACTATTATTAACTTCTAGTACATGAAGATAGGTTCAACCATGCTTTATATTTTTAAATCAGATTTTCAGATTTTCTGCAGATCTTACTCTTTTGGTACTTCACCCAACAGCACTGAACTGTAAAATAAATGAGCTTTGATTAAAATGCCATCACCACTTAGAGTTCATGGAAAGCCCCAGCTAAAGGATCAGCTATATATTTCCAGATCTGGTCCCACCAGAACACCAACCACTGAATGGATGTGAAGTTCATGGACGAGAGTGGTATGTTTAAATCTCATGGTGCAGAGGAGGGCCCAGAGCATACCTCATTCATGAGGCTGTAGCGAAGAGACAGTTGTACCAGGAAGTAGAGCAGGCTCCTCCAAACCTCATAAAAGGACATGGATTTCCAAAACTTTGGTGAAAAGTTGCATCTACTGTGAAGTCCTTAGGGCAATATTTGAGGATAACCACATGTTCTCTGTTGTATCCCAGTTTTTAACTCCAAGTGCATTCCAAAATTGGAACACAAAATGTTGGCTCTATCAGAGGCTTTATGCTTTACTTTTAAAAGCAAATATACATTATCCCAGTCACACATAAAAAGATTTTAGAGATATGCAGTTGACTGTATCAGGGTCTTGGTAACCAGTGTCTGAATGTTAGTTTGAAGAACTTTGATAGCTAAAGCTGGGTCTCTGTTGTTAAGTGCTGCAGCACTGAAATCATGCAGCTAAAGTAGATGTTTTCAATATTCAGTATTCCAGTATGCAAAACATCTTTTTTACTCACAGTTGAAAGCGGTGCTGTATTAAAATAGATGGGCTTCATTACAGTTGTGATTTAGTTTACAATTATGTGGGTGACTTAAATTCCCAATCTCTCCTATGAATCCTGCAACAGGAAATTGGAATGGAATGATGCTGTTGTTTGAACTATCTCCTGTATGCCATTTCTTTTATATATGTACATTAACAAGCTGATAAGGATTTTTCCATAGTTTTAGTAGCACCACAGATAAAATATGGGAAAAAAAAATAGATAAGCTTTCCTTTATTCATAAGCAATATATGAAGTAGCTTTGATTGCATGATATTTTTTCAATATGCCTTTATACCTCAGCAGGTGTTTCTCCTAAAATCAATAGTTTGCACATTTGCAAAAGCTTCATTTCAGCGTGTTTAGTAAAAAGAGTGTTTTGCAGTAATAATGTGTTCCCATCAAAGTAAAAACGTTTTTTCATTTATGTCGGAATTAATAATTTCAGATGTATGAAGTTTAAGGGAAGTTTCAAAATTAAACATTTTAATTAATAAAACAGTGAGTTGTATTATGATGACTGAAATGTAATGGGTTTAAACTTAAATAGGGGAAGTTTAGATTTGCTATAAGAAAGATCTTCACTGAAAGGGTGTTGAGGCACTGGAATAGGCTGCCCAGGGAAATTGTGAATGCTCCATCCCTGGCGGTGCTCGAGGCCAGGTTGGACAGAGCCTTGGATTGCATGGTTTAATGGGAGATGTCCCTGCCCATGGCAGGGGGGTTGGAACTAGATGATCTTAAGGTCCTTTCCAACCCTAACTATTCTATGATTCTATGATTCTATGTGTTGATGTGCATTTGAACTTGACACTTTTTGAAAAGTGCTTAGATTTTAAACTTAAAAACTGTGAAATTATAAACATCATAAAACTTACCTTTTTGCCTGAGATTCGAAGTTGCTGATGGAAAGTCTCTATGCTCTATATAAATCTGTCAAACACTCTCAGAAAAAGTTTTACTTCAGATGAATATATAGTCTCTAACACATTACTACTAGATTTTAAAGTGAGACATTCACACTGTGGTGAAGCTGTGCAGTGAAGCTGGGGTGGGGAGCATCTTCTCATTGAATTTGTGTACACTGTACATCTTATCAAAACTCAGAAATCCATTCCAGGTATGTCATCATTCCTTCTGCATGAGGCCCCAAGAATCTGTGAAAATGATGCTGCAGACTTTGAACATAGTTCATATAAAACAGATGAGAGATAGTGGCAAAGAAGTTGAAGGAGAAAATAAGGAGCATATGGTCCAGACAGATCCCATTAAATATTGTTTTCTATGATCTACAGCCTGGAAAATTGCTTAACTTCATCTAAAGGCTGTGTTTGAAAAAACAGTGCTGAAACAGGTCTTCAAAGTATCTTGTAGGTTAAAATTCACGTCAACCAAATTTCCCTGGACAGCTTTCTTACTGACGGTAATTCTCCCTTCACCCTAGCTGGTCAGACTGAGCCACATTGTTGTAGAAAGATTGTACAGAAGGTTGTCACATTTTCACAGATCCAAGAAAAAATCTCCTTGTGACAAAACCTGATGATTTGTAGCAACTCCTGTACACTCATCTACTGAGCAATATGCACGTTAGTGGGTTCACTGTCTGTTAGCACCAGTTTACAAAACAAATGTTTGATTTACATAAAGCTCTTCATATGTTCTATCTGTCTTTGCTAGATTTTAATCAATGAAGAGGATTTGCTCCATCAAAGTGTTTATGGTCGTATAATTCTTTAAATTGTGATAATTCCCTTTTTTCTCTAAATCCAGACTGTCTATCCATGATTGTCTATTCATGATAGTAGCATGGCCAAGTTTCTTCTTCTTCACCGGCTTCATTTTTCCAAGAAATATAATTTTGGCCATTAGTTTATTAAATTACTGCCATGTAACATCAGTCTGAATTCTGAAGAACAAACTTAATTTGCCCTTTGCCAGGCATCATCCTCTGTAATACAAATTCTACTTGATAAATAACACCCACACTTCAACATATGATACTACTAGTGTTGTTTTTGCAACCTGTTTTTCATCGTTCATTACTTTGATGAAGTGAATGATTAGAACAGAAGCAATGGCATTTGTTCAGGAGGTGCCAGAAAGAACTGCAGTCTGTTCACTTTTTCACTGCCCACGTTAGCACTGCACTGTTAAGAGGAAAGATTACTAGAAACAGCGTTGCTTTTAATCTAAATTTGTATATAATATTCTGAATATTGTGTTCAATTACAAGATGCTATTTTTTTTAAACACTGCATCTTACGGAAAAAATCAGCTTTAAAGAGGCTTCAAGGCAGATGTTTCTAGGGGAAAAATACAAATTGAGGCATCTTCAAGGCTTTAGCCATGACATTTCAAAAAGTAGTCCAAACCAGTTTCCTCATAAGAGGAAGAGAGGACAATGAATACAATTCATTTCAAAATGAAGCTACATAGACTTATAGATGGGCATACTGGACAAAGTTTCTTGTAAAGCCAAGGGACTGCAGTCAACCCTCAAAAGCTTTCCTCATTGAAGTTCTTGTGCATTTGCTCCTGTATCCAGGTTCTACATTTATGAGTTGCAATATAGCATGCAGTAGAATATGCAACTAGAGTATGTGTACAATACCTGCTAGTTAAAATTGGCTGGAACTGAATGTGTTATGCAGTATTTACAGTAGCTTTTATTAGTCTTTTTATTTTGACAGGTTTTCTTTAGACTGTCTTTGAGCAGTAACAAGTACTACAGCTTGCTTCAGAGAAAAACTTGAAAGAACAGAAAAATATTATAGTGTCTTCTACTTTCTCATGTTTACTGTAGTTAAATGCGTGCCAGAAAGCTTTTGTTACTAGTGGCACTGTCTTGTAGGAGTGCTTGATCTGTTTTTACCTTTGACAAAATTATTCATTGGCTACTTTTCCATAAGGCAACAAACTCTGTTTTTAAAAATATTGTTTTGATAAGTTGGAAACTTAACCAGTTAAACAATCTAACTTAAAAAATGTCCAATCTGTTTGACTTAAAAGTAAATATCCTATGAATCTTCAATCTCTCAAGACAAAACTTTGATTTATTTGGTTTTGATTTTTTTTTTCTTTTAATTTTGTTTCCTATTATGCCACAGGTTTTTTTTGGTTTGTTTTCTTTTGTTTTTTTCTAATATGAAACTCCTTTTTGCCAATATAAAGATTTTTTTTCCATGTCAACTATGTAAATATTTATGTTTATTCAGTATTGCAGCATTAGTAGATTGTTTATAACTATTTTAACTTTTATCATGGCCCAAACTTTTCTGACAGCTAGAGAGTGGAGGTTAGAAGCAGTGAATGAGAATAACTTCTGAACAGTTTCAGAAGGTTTTCCAGGAAATTCTTGCTTCCTGATACTGCAAATTTTCACAGAGATATCTGGTTAGCTGCGGCATAAAAAGAGTACTTTTGCAAAAAAGCTTGAGGCAAGTTCTGTTGCCAATTTACCAGTGAGTGCAAAGAGGGTACTCTTCACAGAGTACAGGGCATATTATCACTTTATGCATCTTTCTCTGGGACTCACTATAGTGCCTAAGTGGCCAGTAAAAAAATTTGTACCATTAGCAAATTTGAACATGACTAAAATACAGCCAACTCAATCGCTGGTATGGCAATGCTCTATACCAACAGTAACATGTGACCATTAGAAGACTATGTAGTGATATTTGTGAATGTACTTGAGTTTTGGATTGTTTAAGCTTTACAGATAAAATAATTATAATCATCATACCGGACAGAAATGGTTTTTGTTGGTTTGGAACAATGAGAGTTGCATCTCTGCATCCATCTAATCCATTGAATTTCAGGGGAATTAACATAATCTCCTTTCCTGTAGATTTTGTTTGAGGCTAAGGAATAAGAGAAGTGAGAAGCTTAAACTTTGAAAGCTGAAGATTTTGCACTTCACAAGCTGATGGGAATTTTGCCATTGATTTCAATGGCAATCCATGAATGAATTGTTTCCTTGACCCTCACAGCTTTTTATAATTTGCAATTCAGATCCTGATTTTGCCAGAGAGTAAGGATATCTTTACTTTGTTTGTTTGCTTTTTTTTTAAGGTTAAGTAGATAGATTTTTTTCCAGCTGCCTTACATTTGAAAGCAAATCATATCTGATGTATTATCGCGATCCCTATTCATGGTAAATTTTCCATTTCAAATTTTCGCAGACTTCCTAGGAAAAAAACCAGCTTCAAAACCTTACATGGTTTTGACTTTCCTGCCAAAGGAGCCCTCAGATGAAATACTCAGTTGATTCTACTTCCACTATACTTCCTTTCTTTCAAATCACCTGAAACACATTATTGCCTTGTCATCCACCAGTTGCGTAAGGGCATTGGAAGATCTTTATCTCACTATGAAGTTTTTTTGTTTGATATATAATATAATATAATATGGCATGATATAATATAATATAATATCATATAAAATAATATAATATCATATAATATAATATCATATAAATAAATGTTATAATATATAAGTCCTTTTTATACAAATGCTACAGAACACAATGAAAGTAGTTTGCTATAAATATAAATTCAGAAGTTTAGAAACTAGTTAGAATAAAGTAAGGCTGAGGTGATATAATAAGAAGAAGAAAGTAGCATTCTTATTTTTTTTTTTCTTCTAATGAAAACATTTGAGGAAACTGAAGAGTGTAGGCCTATTTTTTCCATTCCTGAAGAAATGAGTAGGTTCACTACAGTTGATGGTTTTCATTAGGAAGGGATTCCTTTCGAAGGAACTTCAATTTGACTTCAAATAATTGTTATGATGATTAGTTTCACCAGTCATGAGCAGAATTTCTCACCCCTTTTTATGGAAATCATCCTGGTAATGGAGCTGAGGATACTTGGGTCATGCATCAGGGACATAAGAAAGCATTAGAATGCAGGTAAGACTGTGTACCTATACTAGAGACAACAAAGTGCAACAGGGACAATTTTCTTTAAGAGTCTTCAGGATTAACAGCATAATAAATTAGTTCATGTGAAATATTTATGAATGTAATTAACCTTTAAAATAACATTGTTTTCAAAAATGTCAAGGTTTACAATATCTCTTCAGTGAGAAGGTTGAAAAACAAAAGTATTTTTCCAAACTATTGTGCCCTCTGAAATGATTTACAATAAAAATATATTTTTTTCATGCTGGAAATTATGTTAATTACAATAATGCCTTGTAGCACACTTGACACTTATGCCTTTTGGTTAGTGTAGATTTTTATTCATCTAAGAATTTTCATATCTCACTATTTTTCAAGTTTAATTAATAGTGCCTTTCTACTTATGAATCATCCATGGAGAATTTCTTGAGTTTTATTTTGTTCTCTATCCTGAATGGCAGGTTCTGTCTTCTGCCATCTGTCTAGCTTTCCTGCTTGATGCAGCTTCTGAGTGGTATTTTCAGAGGTGAGGACTACTTTCAAGAATGATGTTAAATAAAAACATGCATTTTATTTATTGGTTAATGCAAACCTATTCTTTCTATACAGAACAATAATAATAGGTGAATAATGATAGTAGATTCAGCACTCATTGTAATAATACACAGAAGACTATAAAGATCATTAGAAACTGAGCAAGTCACATTTATTGCAAACAATACTGCCAATAATGCAAATTACCCTGAAAATTCAAAATAAATCTGTATCATAGAAGTGGATTGAATTTTTCTCTTGATATCATACTTAAACGAATAAACCGAATTTTGTCAAGCAATGTGATTTAAATATGTTAATTATTTGACATTATTCCAATCTATGTTTCCAATACTCTTTTCAAATAGTTGAAATACGTCAGTTTTTAAAAATATACAATACAGTACACAATACCAGATCAGCTCATGTGCATTAGAAAAACCTCAAACCATCCAAAGACTAATTCAGTTAGGCCTGCAGGACTTCAAGACTGCTTAGGCTTAAATACCTCCAGAAAACTAGGCAGCACAAATTTTCTACCTTTGCACTAGCAGAGGCAGCTGGCATTTGTTACAGGACGCAAGCACTCCCCACAGCAATCTTCTGCACTACTGCTTTATACATCTGCTCTTTTCTTGGATTTCACATTTGCATGTCTACACACAGTCACTGAGTCACTCACATAAAGATAGGTGAAGTTTGGATAATAGTTTTCTGAGATTTAGAATTGCTGTGTTAAGTTTATTTCAGCTCATCTGAGCATAGTCTAACTTTCTGATATGACATATGGGACTAAGCATTGTGGTTTGGTTGATGCGCTGGAGGGAAGGGATGACAATGTCAACCTCATGAAGTTCACCCAAGCCAAGTGAGAGATCCTTCACCTAAGTCAGGGCAATCCCAGCCACCGCTACAGGTTGGGTGGAGAAGTGATTCAGAGCAGCCCTGCAGAAAAGAGCTTGGGGTGTTGGTTGATGAGAAACTGAACACGAGGTCCTTTCCAGCCCTAATTATTCTATAATATGTGGCCTATGTAAAGAGTGTATTTTGCACATTATTATTTCTTCACATAAAAGGTTCTCACAGAGCTCTGTGACACCTTAATGCAAAAATATGTAGCTGAAAAGAGTGAAGTTAGAACAGCAGGGAAACCATGTAAATAATTCATCGAAAAATAGAGGCTTGAACATCTGAAAACACTCAATTTAAAATAAAAATATAATATCTAAAATTTTTAATATAAAAATTACTCTGGGGAAGTGAGGATCCAGGTATGCATTCTTTGGAACAATCTCAGAAAAAAAATAGTATTGCTGAAAGTATAGCATTAAATATTTGTCATCATCCTGAATTTTTATTACTCAATACAATAAACAGCATAAGTGAACTGGAAAACAGAGAAAAAAAAGGAAAAAAGAAAAATGGTTCAAGCTATGAAGGATGTGAGGTTTCTTTCACAAGTAATTACTCAAACACTTTGCCCTCACTGGTTGAAACTTTCCTTCTATTCCAGGTTAAAATGTTAGCTGAATAAGTACTCACACATTGTTTATGAAAGCATCTGGACCTAATATAAAAGTACATCACTTTCTACGGGACTTGGATGTTAAGTATTTCTGAAACCCTGCATTTGACTGCTTCCGAAGCCTGATTCAGTCCATTGAAACTCACCTGTATTTTAGCTGCTCTGTGGAATAACACTTCTAATGCATACAGACTGCAGAGAAAGGTAGATAAATTTGAAGATCTTTTTCAGTCAATGGCATTTAAGTTATTTGCGCAAACATATGGACATGGTATTTCTGCTGTCTTCTTAAGGTCCCCTTCCTCAGAGACCTTTCCATTATATATCTGTAGTTCTTCTAGAAAGACTGCATTGTCAGACTTGTGAAATGTAGACTACAATGGGGCACACTAAGAGTGTAGGCTGATAACAGAGTATCTGAGAACGTAAGGAGCCAAGAAACCTTATGAAAAACTCAAAAAGCTTTTTTGAGCCCCAGCCAGCAGCAGGAATGTCCAACTGTATGTAATTACTGCATATGTAGCTGCACACTGAGATTGTGTGTGAGCATCATGTGAAGCGTAGTAATGTAATCTTATTAGTATAAATTGAGATATCCTGCCTGTCATCCACAGGACCAAAAAAAAAAAAAAAAAATAAGCAGTGAATAAGAAAATAAGGACTGTCAAAACAATAACAACTGTAATCATTAACTTAAAACATTAGTTCATTTGAAGAAATGAAAGAGGACTAATCACGCAAATATCCTATCCTAAATGTAATTATTTATGCAAGCATCGTCTTAAAATCATAGAATCATGGGATAGTTAGGGTTGGAAAGGACCTTAAGATCATCTAGTTCCAACCCCCCTGCTATGGCCAGGAACACCTCCCACTAAACCATATCACCCAAGCTAAGTCCAGCCTGGCCTTAAACACTGCCAGCGATGGAGCATTCACAACTTCCCTGGCCAGCACCCCTATAGGCCTTCCTTCAGATATTGGAAGGCTGCTATGAGGTCTCCATGCAGCCTTCTCTCCTCCAGGCTGAACAGACCCAACTTTCTCATCCTGTCTTTGTACGGGAGGTGCTCCAGTCCCCTGATCATCCTTGTGGCCCTCCTCTGGACTTGTTCCATCAGTTGCATGTCCTTTTTATGTTGAGGACACCAGAACTGCATACAGTACTCCAAGTGAGGTTGCATATTCCTATCTAATGCACTGGACGTGTAAGTTTCTGATGACACAAACACTTGCAAAGCTTACCAGATAGACCATGTGCTCTCTTCAAACAGCTGATCATTTATTTATGGTTGGACTCAGTGATTATGGTTGGATTCAAAGATCTTGAGTATCTTTTGCAACCTAAATGATTCTGTAAATGTCACAACCTATGTCAGAACCCTATGCTGCAGCAGGCAGATGTCCTCTGAATGAAGCTGGAGCTTGTGAAGAGAACCAGAAAGCTGTCCTTGACCTTTACCACCTAAGTGCAAATGTCTAAAAGCTACTAACTCTAACCTTTTTTTTCCAGTTAGTATTATAGGTAAGTAAGAAGACAATACAGAATTTAGAAGCTAAATATTTGATGGAAGTTAGGATGAGGGTCCCTCACTCCTCACTCCCCAAAGGTTTAGTTACATATAACATGAAATTCAGTCTAAAACATGAAATTCAGTATAAAGTTCTTAAGGCTTGGGGTTTAGGTTTTGTAGAAAATAGGGAGTTCAAAGCATTCTTGTTGCTTTAAAATATTTTCATAGAACAAAAAAAAAAAAAAAAAAGAAATTACTATTTTCTAAATACTTATGGGAATCTTTTTCCATAAGGTAGAGGTGGTGAGAATGAAGAGTATAATTAATCTGAAATGAGAATGCCATTTAAGTAATCAGTTGTTGCAAGCTCTTTAGCTTGTAACTAAACTTTTAAACAGACCTAGAACACAATGGCTCTCTCTGACAACGTATTAGCATTCAGCTTTAAATAGCTCTATCTGCCTTACAATTATGACTTACATTTTAGGTTTTATTTGAAAAGCAATATTTAGGACTCAGATAATCTGCAATTCTGAAGCATTCCAGTTGTTGACAGTTTTCACTGTCTCCCATGGGCAGGAAAATAGTCTTTACACCAACACTGAATAAATTACTTGGAAAAAAGAATATTTTTCTTCGTTATTTTCTTCCTATTCTAAAAAGCATAAGAGCAGCACCACCACTGCTATGAATCTTATGATAAGCTATCACTCATGAACGACAAACTTGCACTGGTGGTATTTTGTTTGCTCACACTTACAATGGTGGTTGTTAACAGAAGCAGAAGAACATGCAAACTATTTTCACAGGAGGACACCTGAATTGCTTCACTTGTTAGTGAGCCACAGAACTAAACTAACACTGAATTTTTGAGATCTTGCTGTGTGTCCTGGGTTCAGCAGTAGCAGTCATTTTTCTCCTTCTTAGTAGCTAGTGCAGAACTGTTTTTTTGACTTTCGGCCTGGGAACAGCACTGATAACACTAATGGTTTTAGTTGTTGAAGTAATGTTTAGTCTGACCAAGGACTTTCTGAGCCTCATACTCTGCCAGGGAGGAGGGGAAGCTGGGAGGAAGCAGAGCAGGACACCTGACCCAAACTGACCAAAGAGGTATTCCATACCACAGCACATCATGCCCAGGATGAAAAAACTGGGGACAGGGAAGATGAGGGTTCACTGCTGGGTCGGGCATGATATAGGGTGGTGAGTAGTTGTATTCTCTTCTCTTGTATTTCCCTTATTATTATTATTATTGGTGGCAGCAGTAGTGGTTTGTGCTATACCTTAGTTACTGGACTGTTCTTATCTCAACCTGTGGGAGTTACACTCTTTCGATTCTCCACCCTATCTCCCCGGGAGCTGGGGGGAAGAAAGAGGGGAGAGTGAGTGAGTAAACTGCATGAGAGGCTTGAATCACGACACTGTGCTATCCCCCAAACCCATTTGTTTCAAAATGAATTCTACTTTAGACCAAAGCACTTCATTACTTCATGATTACACAAAGATATTTTTTTTAAAGTTCAGAATATTATTATATAACCACAACAAAGTATTCCAGTAAGCAATTATAATTCTATCCTACATAGCTTAAATCACTTGGCTTTGGTGCGTGCAGCATAACATCTGCAAGAAATGCAGTTTTCAGTAAAGGTACACAGTGTACAAGTTTGTGATTCTTTCTTAATTTTTCTTTGGAATTTAGTTTTTGGTATTTCAAGCGTGCTTTTAGTAAAGCAATCAAATATTTATTGAGACATGCTGAGAGAGTTGCGGTTTAGCTTGGAGAAGAGAAGGCTCCAGGAAGACCTTGTGGCAGCCTTATAGTTCCAAAATGGGTCTACAAGAAAGATGGAGAGGTACTTTTTATAAGGGTGTATGGGTAGAACAAGGGGTAATGGCTTTAAGCTAGAACAGGGTAGAATTAAATTAGATGTTAAGAAGAAGGTCTTTACTGTGAGGGTGGTGAGGCACTGGAACAGGTTGCCCAGAGAAGTTTTGGTGCTCCATGGCATAAGTGTTGAAGGCCAGGTTGGATGGGAATTGAGCAACCTTGTCTAGTGGAATGTGTCCCTGACTGTGGCACAGACATTGGAGCTAGATGGTTTTTATGGTCTCTTCCAACCCAAACCATTCTACGATCCTATGGTTATTACCTGTACCACAATGAAGAAAAAAAAACAGTATTCTGTGGTTGATCATCATGCAACAATTCTAATAGAAATAATGGTCTGAGTCTCTATTGTAGCACATCAAGGCTCTTCAGGAGTGTATCTGTACTGTGCATTAGCAGTAAGCACTTTTAAGATAGAGATACTGGCACAGGTTCCTGCACAAGGAAAACAGTCAGGGCATGGGATTTGTATTCATCATAGTGCTGTCGATAATCCAGAATTCTTCTGAGTCTATATACAGATACAGAAAAATACAACTCAAAGTATTTTATGACCTTTCTTAGTCTGAAATTTGAGTGGCTTAATGGTGGCTTAAAGGCATCTTATCTTGTCTTGGTCTGCACTATGTGCTACAGCTGTTGGAAAGCTAACCAGAAGGGTACTTCCTTTACACTCATCTGTACTGAGAAAAAGGAAATATTATGAATTATTATACTAACATAATGAATCAATGTGTACTACTTTATGATTTAGCAGGAAAAATCTTTCCTAAAATAGGGAAATAGATGTGAAAACATTAGGCAGACCACATGCCATAGAAGATATGTTAATACTGCTTTATTCAAGGTCAAATGTGATGCATTTGAATTGAAAGAGGAAGTATTTGCAGTAGAACTCCTCTTATTTAGTCTAAATTTGTATTAATATAGAAATATTTATTTAAGACTGGATGCTTTTGATTTGCCTGTGTTTTTAAAAAATGTCCAGTCTGATCTGTTGCAGGGCATTATGCTTAAACCATTCATTGTTCTATAACTAAACTTTTCTGTTCCCAGGATTTTGAAACAATATAAATGAAAATCAGTTCCAGACATAATTTGATAATTTTTAGAATGATATTCAGCTTTCAGTGAAGGCATCTAAATCTAGTCATGCCATTCAGTTACTACTTTTTAACATATTGGCACTGATAGAGATGTCCTGAGTTACCTCAGATGTGCAGATGGGGGTAATAAGTATAAACATCTCCCACTGCTTTTTTGATAAATTAGCAACAGCACTTGATATGGGTTTATGGTGGGTTTGTTTGCTTGTTTGTTTGTTTATTCAATGATAGCTGTCTATAATAGCCTTACTAGAGCCACATTCATACTTTATAAAAACGTAAACCAAAATACTCCCCCACCCCTTCCATTCAAATCTCTGTGTTGGTTAAGACCAATGAATGGAAAAGAAAATTTTAAAAAATGAAGTAAATATATTGATTTTGTGCAAAAGAAGACTATTTTAATATTTTTTTTCTTATTCCTAGTCATGTTTAAAAGAAAACAATGTTCCATTTCTAAATACATTCTTTAGGATGGTATGGTCCCAAACCACTGACTCTGAGTCCTTGCAGGGAGGAAGAAGTCAATGATTTCCCAGATCTTTGGTGTTTCCCAGGCCTGCATTCAATGCAATCAAAGCACTGTATCTGAGAAATCACTGTCCAAGGAGTTTAACTGTTTTCATGTTTAAGTTAGCATTCTTATTTCTAGTTATGGTCCTGGTACGTAAATATCTGATGTTGCAGGAATTTTCTTACTTCTTAAGGGTTCTTAAAACTATGAAACAGACTATTTTAAGGGTTTTTTGTATTTCTGTGATACATATTATGGCATCAATTTTTATAGAACATATATTCTGAAAGTATATATTGGCACTTACTAGTTCAGATAACAAAATTATTCCCAAAATATTTTTGAAATTAATTTATGCAGCTGAAGACATAATATTCTAAATAGTGAATTACAGTATAAATCATTATCCTTACATTTAAATTAACTGCATGAAGAAATCTAGTCTCTCAACCACACAAGAGTGCTTTTCAATTGACTAGAAAATCCTTAAAAATTTGCTTATCTTTGAAAAATTAAAGATTAATGAAAAATAGTCAATCATACACTTGCACACTATGTCAGTTACTAACATTAAGCCTGCTCCCTGGGTGAGCACACTTCTCTACCACCCCTCTCCTGCAAATAGTTCTGTGATTTTGGGTGTCAAAGTAGGGACATTCTTTTTTCTGTTAATTCTGCTTTGGTTCTCAAGACAAGATGTATTCTTCCTGGATCTGTCAATAAAATTATTAAAATATTTGGTAAAAACAATGCAAATTACCCCTTCATGCAAACCACTTATTTTAAGTTGGGCTGCTTACATAAAATTCTTTTCTGAATATAAAATAGCAATTAAAGAATATTTATGTCAGCAACAGGTCATCTTTTGCAGGAATATGTCTGTGGTGCATTCAGTACACACCAACAGCATGCATTTTTTAGTACAGTTACTTTTTTCAAGAAATCTCTCGATGTTTAATTTTTCCTATAATCAAACCCTGGATTCATTAAAATAAGTGAAAAACTTTTATTAAAACCAGGACCTCTCTTTCTAAAATATGTACTGTCATAAATACACAGGGTTTCTGTTAAAGTAGGAGCTATTAATTTAGGTAACTTGGAGATAAAATTATGAAAATAAAATTATCTTTATCAGAGTTTACATTTTTTACAAATATAAACCTTATATAAACATCTGATTGAAAATATCAATTTAAAGCAATTGAATAATGATACTGTTCAATGCTTATATTTCTAAAGCTGATTCCATTTAATCTGACTGTAAATAAATAAGAAATCTATTAGAGGAATTTATCCAAGTTCATTTCCTATAGAAGAATCTTGTGAGATACATCTATATTGATTCCTCAGCCCCATAAAAATGTTCAATAGAAGCTTTTTTTATAACGGGTATGTAATAAATACAAACTTGATTAAATTGCAGGCATATACCTATGAATGGACAAATCATAAATCCACCCTTCTGTTAATCAGTAAATCAATTGTAATAGAAATTATGTTAGTAATAAATTTAATTGCAAGCTTGTTTTAATCAGAAGGTGATAGTGCAAATATGTTACATATACTTTCTAAAGATCATATTGCAGTATTTTAGCCAAGCAGAATCACCATCAGAAAAGCTGAAAATAAATACCTTTCATTTCACCTAGTTTAACTAAAGCAGCTTGCACAGGAAGCATTTAAATAACTTGCAGTATATCAAGATTCATATCAGGCCTTCTGGATCACTACTTATAAATTACTAAAATGTATGAACCATAGTATACTTTAAAGTAATTTGGCATGAAAAATATGTTGAGCGTGTATGTTATTCAGCCAATATTTTCTAGTCTGCAAAATAAGAAAACAGACAGTACCATAACTGTGCAAATTACAGCATATGGAACATCTATGCGTAATATGCACCATAAATCCAGTTAGAATTTAGGTTCTATTAAAAATGAAAAGCCTGATAAATGTAGGACAGACCAGATGGTGGGCTGCAGCACATCACTACAGTTCCTCTTACTTCATCTGAGAGAAGCAGTCTAAGGATGGAAGATCCACCTATGACTATGATCTTAGTTCCAAGCAGTGGCTAAGAGCATTACATATCACAAGAGAATATAAACTTTTAAAAAAGTGTGCACCTATAATTTGAAAAGTAGGCCATTCATTGTGAGATAGAAATGTTGCCTTGCTGTGGTTTAAGCCCAGCCAGTAACTCAGAACCATGCACCTGCTCCCTCACTCCCCCTTTCCCCACCCTGGCAGGGAGCCCCCGCTCCTGGCAGGATAGGGGCGAAAATCAAAAGAATGTAACTCCCATGGGTTGAGATAAGAACAGTCCAGTAACTAAGGTATAACACAAAACCACTGCTGCTACCA